>ML332055.1:0-111554 GCA_005239505.1 Nicotiana paniculata
TATGGCCTTATGCCCGGGCTTTCCACAGTTGTGACAACTACCTTTGAACTTTTTCTTTTTCGGCTAATTCTTTGGTCCAGATGCCTTCTTTCTTTTCCTTTTATTTTCCGGTGCTTCCTCGATAATGTTAGCTCCCATTATTGCCGAGTTGCCACGTGACTTCTTTTCAGCTTTTTTGTTGTCTTCTTCTATCCTTAGACGAACAATTAGATCCTCAAGTGTCATCTCTTTGCGCTTGTGCTTCAAGTAGTTCTTAAAGTCCTTCCATAAAGGAGGTAACTTTTCAATGAAGGCAGCAACTTGAAACGCCTCATTTATGACCATACCTTCAATAACAAATTTATAATTAATAACACTATTAATATTATTAATAAAATTATTGACTCGGGTCATACCTTCAGCAAGGAGGTCATGCACGATGACTTGTAATTCTTGGACTTGAGTGATGACCGACCTAGTGTCAATCATTTTAAACTCCAAAATTTTTGCAGCAACGAACTTCTTAAGTCCAGCATCCTCGGTCTTGTATTTTTTCTCAAGAGCATTCCATAGCTCTTTTGAAGTTTTCATGACACTATAAACATTATACCAGTCATCCTCTAAACAACTTAAGATGTAGTTTCTGCATAGGAAATCAGAGTGTTTCCATGCTTCAATTACCACAAATCGTTCAGCCTCAGGAGTATCTTCTCCCACAACTGGAACATCCTCCTTGATGATTCGTTGCAGGCTTAGTGTAGTTAGATAGAATAGCATCTTCATCTGCCAACGTTTGAAGTCTGTACTGGAAAATTTCCCGGGTTTTTCTGCCGGTGCCATTGTATGTGCTTGTCTTGACGAAGCAACAACACTCGATGAAGCACCCGTTCCAGCAGCATTTTCATTAATTTGGTTTTCATTCGTCATGTTTCTATAGAGTTGGAAACAAACAGAACTTTGTTAAATTAGTGAAGTTTTGATATCTTCAAATTGAATACCAAACCAAACATACAACACGTAACAATGGTGAAGTTTTATATACTTCAAACCCGTATATTCCGGTAAAGTTCTCTAACTGAAATCCTAATAGATGTTAAATGAAAATAAATATAATTTAAATTCAAGTGTAGATAATATACTAAAATTAAATATATCATATTGGAAACAAAATATAAGAAGTTCCAAATCATTATTTATTATAAGTAAAATATTAATAAAAAATTAACTAAAAGAATTATAGTAAAAAAGGATGATAGGGATTATGTGAGGAATTTATGACTTTGAATAATTTGTAAAACAAATAAAGTAAATAATTATATAATGTGAAAAGTTATGGTTAACAAATTTAGACAACGAACAAAGCTTATATATTGATTTTTCTATTAGTATTAACTATTATAACCATTCGAGGTGCCAAATGTATTAGCATTTTCTCATGTAAGCTTTATAATATGCTAAATGTTAAAATTATTTATAAACCTGTATATTCATGATTACATTTATCAATTGTCCGCGCATTGTGAGGGTACGTGTACTAGTATATACCAACATTATAAGAAAAATTATACTATCAATAATATAACAAGTTCTTTACTTTTGTTTTAGGATTTATAAATTCATTTGCCAGAAGCAAAGTTCATCTACATGAATAATACATCACTAGTACAGGAATAATAATCTTTTTTACTGGTAAATATTAGTGCAAGTCTTCGCCCAAATAAGAAAATCAGTGTGAGTCAACATATCCAAATCATATTTATTTATTTGTTTATTTATGTAACCAAAAAAAGAAAAAACAAGCTTTAACATAAAGCTGGAAATATCTGACTCAAATTGTCTAACAAGAATACAGGACAGCCGGGTGCACAAGGCATCAGGGTCCGCGGAAAGGCTCAAACCCAAGTGTGTGATTGTAGACAGTCTATCCTAATGCAATCATTATTGGTTGCTTCCACGGCTCACACGAGTACTAACTTTACATGCACAAACATCTCAGAACCTATATTTTCTGGATGAAAGACACCAAATAAGCAAGTTCAATAATCAGTCTTTTGCATGGAAAGTACGTAAAAGAAAATTTGGAAAATGATTAAAAGCAGCAGGAAAATGTGGCTATCTCAACAACAGTTATATGCAACAACACCAACTTCTGTGTGTTTCTTGAGCTGAGAAAATATTTGCCAACCTCTTGTGATAAACATCGATCACCAATCCGTTTTCCTTCGTTGAGTTGCAATGCTAGATTATTTCTTCTTTGGATGAATTGAGTGAACTAGGGCCTCGATTTCTTCCTTGGCTCGTTCGAATATATTTGGACCCTTAACTTCATTAATTGGTGTATCATCATCAATGTCATCGCTCCTTCCATGAGTTTCTTTGTGATGACGATGAGGAGATTTTTCTCTGTGCAGATCTGCTCCTATCTCTTCCTTGACTCTCTCGTTTTGATTAGGCATCTTTTCTTTGTTCGCTGCTTAAACAGATCGACCACAGTATGATCAAAGGATGAATACAGATTCGAAAATTCTAACCAAAAGCGTGACGTTAAAGATGACTTCTGCATACTTGGTAGAGCCAGTGGCAGAACCAGAAATGTATATAAGGAGATTCAAAAATGTCACAGTTGAAATTTGAATCAACGACCTAAAGCAAATTTAAACCCCTTTACAACTAAAGTTTGAATTCTTCTTCACGTCAAGGGGATTCAACAACTCACATGTAGTCAAAAAAGCTATTTTTACTCTATTTGCACAGTGTAGTTATCCGACGAAAGGGGTCAGTTTGAACCCCATTCACTCTATTAGTTCAGCCGCTGGTTGGAGGATACATAGAAAGTAAAGAAAGGGCAAACTTCGGTAAGTGGTTAGATGGGTTCTTTTTTATATATTTGAGAAAAAAAAGGGAAAAACTACAGTAAATGACACAGATTATATACATGCAACAAACACCATGAAAATTCTTTCAATTCTTGAAATTGTTTCCAAATGAGGAAAATTTTAGCAATACCGGATAGTTTATAATAATTGGAAAAAAACGGCTTTTGCCCAAACATGGTTGTCATAGAAAACGTTCTACCAAAAAGAAGACACTTTTGGCTGGTTTGATTATGTTCGTAGTATTTGATGGAGGTGAAAAATAGACCTCCTGAAGGCAGTGTCGGAGTGTTTTTAACCACAACTAAAACTTTTTGCCACCGGAATGCTTATGCATACCTTTAGATTACAGCCAAAAACTCCATCTCTTCTATGAATTTTATGATTTTGATTAAAAAAATGTCAGAAATTTCGATCAGAATGTATTGAATTTGGAAAAGCATTTATTCAAGTTCAAAATGATTTAGACTTAAGCCACTAATTGAAATAACTACTTCTGAGACGGCAAACGTTATCAGTTTAAAAGCTCATACCAAAAAATAGGTTGAGCAAACAAGGTCTAAGGACCTAGCTCGGACTCTCCAAAAGTGTTGCCGCAACCATGTCGGATCCTTAAAAAATGCACTAAATTTGGAGGATCCGACACTCACCCAACAACATTTTTGAAAAGTCCGAGTAACATAGCTAAGGACAGAAGAGGATAGAGTCATTTAAATTGGACTTTGATACTTTTTCCAACAAGACTCTATTGGTAATAGCCATTTCCAGCACCAAAGTTTGCATCAGTTCACTTTTCTGTTTAAGATGTTCTCTGTCACTTAAAAAAACAACAGAAATTACACATTCGATGGGCTCTGAAGGTTAAATTGAGGTTACGTTTTAGTACTTATAGTTTTGAAGTTCAAGGAAAACTGTAATCTTCATAAGAAATAGTTTTGAAATTAAGCTATTTCTCTCCTTGAAAGTAAACAGTTCTTGCTCTTTTCTACAATATAAGGTCAAATACCAGAAATTAGACAAACGATTCTGCAGAAATTCTATGCCGAGGATGAAGAATAACTGGGCAGTGAAAGAAAAATTTGCAATATTGTCACGTAATTCTCTAAATGAAATAGGAAAAAGCAGGCATACACACACACACAAAACAACGACAACAACAATAACAACCCAGTATAATCCCACAAGTGAGGTTTGGAGGGAGTGTGTATACAAACCTTACCCCTACCCTGGTGGGGTAGAGAGGCTGTATTTGAAAGACCCTCGGCTTACACACACAAAAAAACATCACAACTTAAAAAATGTCTAAGGTGACATGAGTCACACAACGACTGTTTATTAGTCACTAGTTAAGTGACTATAATCACGAATCATGGAAGTTATAACAATCCCTGAAAGATGAATCATAGAGTTCATACCTGAAAGAGAATCAGGATTATGTGTCTTCAACTCGGCCATTGTACCATGATTCCTGCAGATCATCAACAAAATAGTGCAAAATTAACCAACTAACTAACATCCTGAGAAGCATTTATTCTCTATTTTTGCAAGAAAATCCTGTTCTTGAAACCTGTTGTCGCCATCTGAAGTTGAATCATGACTATGATTTTCCTTTTTCGGATGTATTGCTTGAACAATAGCCTCGATTTCCTCCTTCGCTCTCTCAAACATGTTAGGTGCTTTCACATCGCTAACGGGTGTGCTATCATCAATATCTTCACGCAAACCATGTGTTTCTTTGTGATGGTGATGTGAGTGTTTTTCACTATGCAATACAGCCTCAAATTCTTCTTTAACTCTCTCAAACACATTAGGCGCCTTTACATCTTTATCTGCGAATATTAGAATATCAAAATCAGTCCATTATTCGACGCAAATCTTAAACTGCAACCACCTATTCCATACTCCTGAATGAATGAAACTGTAAAAGAATTTGGGCATCCAACTCAAAATCTTAAGGCAATTATGTGGATTTGGCATAGATAATATTTGGAATATTTGAAGAAAAAATTTCACTGACAAGTGTTTGTTTTACAATCTTGTCCATTAATTCAACTTTAAACTTGAAAAAGAGAATTTCAAATTTGAAAATTTGGTCTCAGGAGTATTTCAGGTGAAATGATGGTTTTCCCTTACAAACCTCAACTTTTTTTTCTAAGTGAAATTCTTGTCCAAACACAATTCAACCTAATATTCTTTTTCAATTTCAAATTCAAATAAATTTTTTTTATCATCCAAACTTTATAAGCGGAAAAATTAAGTCAATGGGTGGAGGGAGTGACCGGAAACTACTATAAGCTCTTTTTTTTGGCTTAACTGATTAAAAGTAGCTCATAAAAACTATTTTTTAAGAGCTGAAATTGATTTTATGCACAGACAATTATGTGTTTGGATAAAAGTGCTAAAACTGATAATAAGCGGGTAATGTATTTGGTTTCATCACTTTTCTAGTTAAAATGGTCGAAATGCCCTTAAAGATGTTAAAAAAAATGCAAGATTTTTGTTTCAAATTACTTCAGATGCAAATTAGCAATGGGGAGAAGCGCAAAGGAAATGGAATAAAGTAATAAAAAATAAGGGCCCGTTTGGATATACAAACTTTTACTTTTTTTCGGAATAAGTAATTGGCCATGAAATTACAAATTTAACTTGAAGTTAAAATTTCGGAATTTGAAAAATTCCAAAAAGTTATTTTTCACAATTTTCACTCCAAATCACTCACATAAATTCAAAAATAACTCCAAGTTCTATTCATGTCCAAACACAACTTCAAAAACAACAAAAAATCCAGTTTGATCCCAACATGTGGGGTCTGGGGAAGGTAGTCTGTCCGCAGACCTTACCCCTACCTAATGCAAGTAGAGAGGCTGTTTCCAGTATAGACCCTCGGCTCAGAAAGTGTAAGAAGGAGGAAAAAAAAAAAAACTGTATCCAATAATAGCAACACGGAATACAATACCTGAGGCGAACAAACCACAAACCATAATAAAAATAAAAGAATATGAAATGAAATCCATGCTACTAAGCCTATCATTGAGCACTATAAACTACCTACTAACCCCATACCTTAATCCTCGACCTCCATACCCTCCTATCAAGTGTCATGTCCTCAGTGAGCTGAAGCAACGCCATGTCCTGCCTAATCACTTCTCCCCAGTACTTCTTAGGCCTACCTCGACCCCTTCTCAAACTCTCCATGGCCAACCTCTCACACCTCCTGACAGGGGCATCAATGTTTCTTCTCCTAACATGTCCGAACCATCTCAGCCGCGACTCCCGCATCTTGTCTTCCACGGGGACTACTCCCACTCTGTCCCGGATGGCTTCATTCTTAATTCTATTTTCGCCTGGTACACCCATACATCCATCTCAACATCCTCATCTCTGTCCAAACACAACTTTAATTTTCAAATTATCATTTTCAACTTGAAAACATATCACTTTCTCCGGGATTTCACAATTCTTATGTCCAAAGGCCCACTAAGGGCCCGTTTGACCATAAAAAAATTCACTTTTTCGGAAAAATTTCATTTTCTTTTTTTGGAATCAGTGTTTGGCTATGAAATTGCAAATCCAACTTAAAGTTGAAGTCCGGAAATTTCTGGAATTTGAAAAATTCCAAAAAGCTACTTTTCACAATTTTCACTTCAATAGACTTAAAAAATTAAAAAACAACTTCAAGTTGTATTCATATCCAAACACAACTCCAATTTCCAAATAATATTTTCACTTTAAATTTTTCTTTTCACTTTTTTCCGAAATTTCATAATTGTGATGTCCAAACGCCCACTAAATATTTGGTTTATAAATACTTTTTTGGTGCTTTTCAAATGTGTAGATAAGCCCCCAAAAATGTTTATATATTGACGCTCTACATAACCCGAATCATTGAAGACGCAGAAATGATTGATGATTAAATGAAAAGCTTAATATTTTAATAAATTGGGGTTCTAAAGTTAATCGAAATCAAACACTAATTAGTTTGCAAAAGCCAAAAGAAAATTAAAAGTGCGAAATGGTTACCTGAAGAGGAGGTTGCCGGTGGTTGTGATTTTGCTTCAGACATTGGTGAAGAAGGAGAGTAGTGATTATCAACTGGAAACTCTACAGTGAATCTTGATCAGATTATTTGAGATATGTGATTTTCGATCAGAAGTGGAGTTGTCTCTGATGCAAGTTCGACGTGGAAACATATGCTTGGTCGGTTTATTGTTATTTGGGACCAACTGGATTTTCCTTTTTTTTTTCCTTGGTAAAAACCAAACAGGAAAGTTTTTTTAATCGTCCCTTTACTCAACCCGTTTGGACATAAAAGAACTTTTTTCTTCTTTTTTTTTCGAATATTTTTACTCTTTTCCGAAATCAGTATTTGGCCATAAAATTTTTAATTTTCACTTGAAGATGAATTTTATAAAATTTCGAAAATTTGAAAAACTCTAAGAGCCCGTTTTGACATAAATTTTTTTTCTTCCTTTTTTCCAAAAAAAATTCACTTTTTTTTTCGAAATCAGCGTTTGTTCATAAAATTTTCAATTTTCATTTGAAGATGCATTTTGAAAATTTAAAAAACTCCAAAAAGCTATTTTTCATTTCACTCAAATCACACACAGAACTTAAAAAACAACCCAAACTGAATTTTATGTCCAAACATAACTCTAAATTGCAAATACCATTTTCACCATTTTTTTGGAATTTTACAATTCTTATGTCCAAATGCCTACTAAGAGCCCGTTTTTTTTCATTTTTATTCGAAATCAATGTTTGGCCATAAAATTTTTAATTTTCACTTGAAGATGAATTTTGAAATTTTCCAAAAATTTTAAGAACTCCAAAAAACTATTTTTCAAAATTCTCACTCAGATCACTCACAAAACTTCAAAAATAACCCAAAATTATATTCATGTCCAAACACAACTCTAATTTTCAAATACCATTTTAATTTAAAAAAAATTTTCACTTTTTTTTTGGAAGTTTACAATTCTTACGTCCAAACGCCCATTAGTAATAGAGGTTTAGGATAAATACGGGCTTTGTTTCGGGATTTCATATGTCAAAACGCTTTTATCTTTGTCAAGATACTTTCTTAGCAATCTTTTCGCATCTTAAAGTTGATCTGCTATCGTCTATTGACCCATCACAATCAGCATTATTATAGATTTCAACTCTCTCATCGCCATGATTAGAATCATGTCTTTGCCGTGATAACCTTTGAGGTACCTCAAGATCATGTGGATACAATATTGCCCGCTCCATGAAATAATAGTTGGCAAATATGAATTTTATATTAAATTATATATGTATAATTAATTAATAGATGTATTTTTGTAAATTTTGCTAGCAGTTATAATTAGTTTCAGCCGCCCGACCAAATGTATTAAAATTTACTAGTGTTTATTAGTTAAAATTAGCACGCCGTGACCCCTAAAAGGTTATGATCTGAGCAAAATATTTCCTTTTATTATTTGAACACCTTCTTCAATTTTTAAAGCTTGAAATTCTTGTTTGGTGGTTAAAAATAAAAGTTAATGATCAATTATTATTAAAATCGTTTGAATGTTGATAATTTAGGCTTAACTTTTAGTTCAAACACATATTTTGGTGATTTACTGTAAAAATTTCAAAATTGTATTTTTGGACCTTAGAAAGTGTTGGAGAAGACAAAATGGGTCTTTTTTATTTGGTGTTATTCGACTAAATTAGTGATTTGAGATTGTTTGTGTTGGTATTTGAAAGCTTTGTTTCAAATTTGAAATCAATTGGAGCAGATATGGGATGGTTTGATCGAAATTGAAGTTGTCAATTCGAAAAATAATTTTTTAAAACTAAAGGTGTCTAATGGGTGGGCCGGGCCGGGTTGAGAAAAGAGTGACCAGCTGATCACCAATCTGGGCTGGTTACCGTTGTTTTCAAACCGAGCTTAATGGGTCCGGTCCCATCCGGGTAAAAGCTCAACCGGAACGGTTACGGGTCTAAGAGGCCGGGTTTAAGTTATTTTTTTTGTATTTTGTATAACTATCCTAATTTATATTAATATAAAGTAAAAATAAAAAATAAAAAATAATCTTATAAAAAGAATTTTTGAATAAAGGATGCAGAGGTTTTAAAATCCTTATTTTTGAAATTTTGAATATTTCATTAAGAATTTAAGATAATAGAATATAATGAAGATGGAAAAAAATTGCACTTATAATTTGCTAGTTCTTTTTTTATTTCAAAATTACAAATTAAAGTTTATATTTAACAACAACTAAATGAACCAAAAAAGAGTAAATTAAAAGTTTAATTATTAAATATAAAAATATAAATTCAGAACTTCAAAGGTTTTGCATTGCCTTAGTAAGATTTTCATAATCAATATGAACCACTTGACCATCTTCTGGAGTGTTAAATTCATATGGGTTACCATGTGTTAATATATCTCCAAGTTCCTCGTCTTCTGGTTTATCAACATCTTTACGGCCCTGATTTCTTCGTTCCGATCTAATCCGATCTCTGATACATACTAAAACTTCCAAAGCATTGCTTCCCAATGAGTGACGGGTGTCACTTAGTTGTTGTCTTGCTTGACTAAATGCACGCTCTGATGCAACATTTGAAATGTCACGATCCAAAGCTAACCCTGTTGTGATGGAGCCTATCGTGGTATTAGGAAAGCCGACATAGTTACCAAAACAAATCGATATTTTCATTTTAAATATAATTTCAAAGCTATTCAATATAAAACCTTCAATAAGGAGTTCAAATCAACACAAAAGTGCAAAAAAGAAAAGCCCGACATCGGGGTGTCACTGGTCATGAGAAACTACTACAACTGTCTGCAAGTATCAAGACTAACATAGTCTGGGATTAATCAAGTACAACTAAGGAAAGATAAATAAGGAGGAAAGCATGGCTGCGATCGCCAGTCAGCTACCTTGCTAACTCCGAGAATCTGCGTCAGGAATAATCAACAGCATCTATCGTGTCCAGAAGTGCCTGGATCTGCACACAAGGTGCAAGGAGTAATGTGAGTACGCCAACTCAGTAAGTAACAACAGTTAATAAAGACTGAAAAGTAGTGACGAGAAATAACGCAAGTAAATTTCATATCACAATAACTCAGTAAAATACGACATGCTTTTAAAACCAGAGTTTGAATCAAATCAGCTCATTTAAATCCAGTTCCAGTAAAATCATTTAAAAACATCTTTCAATGCAAAGGTGAGAAAAATGATGAAATCATAAAAATCCCCTCGGCAAAACATCACTCATATACAGCCTCTCGGGCAAACCTCACAATCACTCATATAGCCCCTCAGGCAAACCTCACCATTGGCACTCAGCACTCGACACTCGCACTCAGTAGGTACCTGCGCTCACTGGGGGCGTGTACAGACTCCGGAGAGGCTCCTTCAGCCCAAACGCTATATCAAGCCAATCATGTCATAAATCAATGAGGTCCTCGGCCTATACCAAACGTGCTGCGGTGTGCAGCCCGCTTCCATAAATAAACATACAATCAGGCCCTCGGCCTCACTCATAAATATCCTCACAATCAGGCCCTCAGCCTCACTCATAAATATCCTCACAATCAGGCCCTCGGCCTCACTCAGTCATAAACCTCTCCAGCCCCTCGGGCTCTCAGAAATCAAAATATTAAGTCCAAACAACATTTATATAATGCATCAAAATAGAGTAACGGGGACTAAGTAACGAAGTAAATATGTATAAACATGACTGGGTATAGATTTTCAATCCAAAAACAATGAGAGGATAGCAAGAAAAGACCTATAAGGGTCCAAACAACACTGGCATAAGGCCTGAAAATGGTATCCAACCCGATTGCAGAAATTCCTTCTAAAACACATAAGTATCATATATTTTCAACAAAATATGCAACTTTACAGTTGTTACGGGACGGACCAAGTCACAATCCCCAACCGTGCACGCCCACACGCCCACACTCCCGTCACCTAGCATGTGCATCACCTCAAAATAGTCACATGACACAAAATCCGGGATTTCATACCCTCAAGACTAGATTTACAATCGTTACTTACCTCAAACCGATCAAATCTCAACTCCGTGATGCTCTTTCCCCTCGATTCGGCCTCCAAATTCTCCGAATCTATTCACAACAACACAATACCATCAATATACGCTAAAAGGAGTGAATTCCAGAATAAAAACTACCAAATTAGATCAAAAAACCCGAAATCGGTTCAAACCCGGCTCCCCGACCCACGTCTCGAAATTCAACATAAGTTACAAAAATTGAAAGCCCATTCACTCACGAGTCCATACATACGAAATTTATCAAAATACGACTCCGTTTGATCCCTTAAATCCTCACATCAAACTCTCCAAAATCCCAAGCCCTAACCCCTAATTTCCACTAATTAAATGATAAAACAACGGGAAATCACCATAGATAGGAGTATTAAAGCTCAAGCAACTTACCTCACTGAAAAACCCTTGAATCTCCCTTCAAAATAACTCTAAGAGCTCCAAAAACCGACTTGAAAAATGGTGGAAATGAACCAAAATTCCCGAATTCTCCTTTTTATACTTTCTGCCCAGTCCTTTCGCACTTGCGGCCAAAAATCCGCACTTGCGGTCTCTCTTCTACCGGAAATCATCCGCACATGCGGAAAATCACTTAAGTCATCATTCCGCATCTGTGCCCCAGGTTCCGCACCTGCGGGCGCGCACCTGCACAACTCTTCCGCTTCTACTCTTCCCTTCCGCATATGCGCTTAAGCCCTCACACTTGCGGGCTCGCAAATGCAACCAATCCTTCGCACCTGCGGCTCCAGACCTGACCTTCCATTCCCGCATTTGCGGCTACCAAATCACATCTGCGACCTCGCACCTGCGGCTCCTCATCCCAGGTGCGGAAAACACCAGCAGCCTCAAACATCAGCAGAATCAGCCATCTCCCAAGTCCAAAATGGATCTGATAGCCACTCAAAACTCACCCGAGGCCCTCAGAACCTCAACCAATAATACCAACAAGTCATATATCAACATACGAACTTAGTCGAACCTTCGAATCACTCAAAACAACATCAAAACACCAAATTACTCTCGGATTCATGCCTAGGAACTTCTAACCTTCCAAATTCCGCCAACGACACAGAAACCTACCAAACCATGTTCGAATGACTTCAAATTTCACACACATGTCACAAATGACACTACGAACCTACTCCAACTTCTGGAATTCCATTCCGACCCCAATATCAAATTTCCACTGCCGACCCAAAATCACCAAATTTCCAACTTCCGTCAATTCAAGCCCAATTCTACCACGGACCTCCAAATCACATTCCGGGCGTGCTCCAAAGTACAAAATCACCTAGCGGAGCTAACAAGACCATAAAAAATGGAATCCGAGGTCAATTACTCAATAGTCAAAGCTTGGTCAAACCTTTCAGATTTAAAGCTTCTAGCTACGAATCATTCCTCCAAATCAATTGTGAATAACCTGAAAACCAAAATCGACGATTCACATAGGCCATAATACATATACGGATCTACTCATGCCTTCAAACAGCCGAGCAAAGTCCAAATGCTCAAAACGGTCAGTCGGGTCGTTACATCCTCCCCCACTTAAACATATGTTCATCCTCGAACGTGCCTAGGGTTGTTTTCAAAACCATCAAACCGCCACACAACCTAACCACGCAATACCCGGGGGTGATCCCATGTCACCCTATCCCATATAGGTCTGATAACACAACATAACTGAAATTTCCTAATTTATCTCAGCCCATAAGCCTTAGAATCCCATTTCCACATCCGATACTCCTATAAGATCATAATATTGCATCCACACACTGCATAAGTCTGAACAAGTTATATCGAGCCATAGCCATAACCCAAGTTGAAATCACATGATATACCATATAATTCAAACACTCATAGCGATAATTTCTAACCACAATAGCTGCTTAAACATCCCAATGCCGGTAATACACCTCTTATCGAACGAAGCCCCATTCTAACACCTTCATATACTGCCAATGATGAAAAAACACGCAGAAACCCATAACTATTCATCAGATAAACAAGTTGTGGAACTCCCTCTCCTTCAATAGGAACCACGACAAATTGCCTAAGCCGACTCCTGATATTATCCTTCCAAATATACCACAAACAAAATCGATAGCACCCATTCTAGGTACGATGACCTCATCCCATCTAACATAATCATTCTAGTGATATGACACATAAATACAGCTTAAAAGCCACAACCTATGCAAACCGCGCACCAAATAGCAACATTCCAAATGTACTCAACCCTGAAAATGCCTCAAACGAGAGGACTGTTCTACCAGCTTAACAAGTACCATCACAACACCATACTAAGATCCTAGCACACACCGGAGAACTAAAACACACGAAACCAACACAAAGGGTCATATCTCAACATAACTTCGCCGCAATGCGTGACCCCATCCAAACGCTGGTCCATATTATATACCTCACTCCGCCTTGCTCAAAATTAATAACCACGCGAACTTCGACATTAAGTACCCAAGTGCATTACCATAACCACATAGAATCAGATGATACGATGCCTCACAATACCCGAAAGAACATAATCAATATGCCCTCAATCACGCAATACCCAATTGCTCACCTCACTCAAATTCTGCTATAAGATCATAATGGAACCACACCATGTGTTCCTAAAACCAACGAATCACAACTCCTCGTAGCATAGAAGAGTAACTCATAAATCATTTTTGGACACGAATAAACTCAACAACAACTGAATGGCACATCCCTCAACAATAGCTGTTCTGAGTCAACAAATCCGACCCCCGGTGCAAAACACGTAGCCAAATTGGGCCTACTAATGAACCCCAAATCAATCCGGTCATCCATAATAGACAAATAATCCTCCGAAGGTCCACTATGACTGAATCTGTCACGACCCCAAATCCTAACAGGCCGTGATGACGCCTATCGTGGAACTAGGCTAGCCAACTATCACATTACAATGCATTTGTTCGATAATCATCGCATAGAATAATTTTCTTTAAGTCTTAGTGCCCCAATAATAGTCTAAACAACTCTAACAAAACTTCCCAAGACTGGAGTCAACATGGTCACGAGCATCTACGAAATAAAACTAATAGGAATGAAATGCTAAAACTAAATAAGGAAGGGAAATTGAGAAGCTATGGACGCTGGACAGCTACCTCGAAATCCCGTAAAGCTCCTGCTAACGAACAAGACAACTACTGCTCCAAATCGGTACCTGAATCTGTGCACAGAGGCACATGGAGTAATGATGAGTACGCCAACTCAGTAGTAATAAAAATAAATCACAGTATGAGAAATACGAAACACGCAACACAGATACACCAATTCACAAAAACAGTAAAACACATAGTCACCATAAAGTATTCATCAAATACATAAGTTTGAAACCAATTTCCAGAAATCCTTTGAAAGAAGTATAATTTCAATATATCTCAGTAAAACTCTCAGTAAAATCAGTTTGAAAAACGAAGTGAATCATAGTTCAAAAACTCAGTAAAATCATCATAAATCTGCCCCTCGGGCCATAATTCATTTCTCATAACAATATCCCATCAAGCAACCTCACAATCATTAGTATCAGTCCATCAGACAACCTCACCATCACTCAGTATCAGCCCATCAGGCAAACTCACAATCACTCAGTATCAGCCCATCAGGCATTACTCGCACTCAATAGGTACCTGCGCTTACTGGGGGTGTGTACAGACTCCGGAGGGGCTCCTACAACCCAAGTGCTATAACAAGCCACATCATGGCATAAATCACTCACAATATTGGCCCGCAACCTCACTCATATCATAGCATCCTCACAATATTGGCCCGCAGCCTCACTCAGTCAGACACTCTCAACATGCCCTTCAAGCCATAAATATACCGGGTTCTCGACCCAAAAACAGTGTTTTATTTTCAATAAATAGTATCAAAATACTCTGAGTGTCAAAACCATTATCAAGAAAAAGACTGAGTGAAAACCATAACATATCAAGTGAGGAAAATAGTAAAAACAGCCCCCAAGGGGTAAACAAATCGACACTAGGCCCAAACATGGCTTACAACCCAAATCATATCAAAATATATATCAATACTATTATGTATAGGCTTAAAATCGGTTTCTCAACTCAATAGTTGCCTAAATAGGGAATATCTTTCCAAAGTTCCAACCTTTGAATTTCAAAACCCGTGAAAGGGTGCAGAGTCCGGAGTTTCATACCCTCAGGACAGGATTTAAAGACATTACTTATCTCAAACTAGCCCGAAAACTATTCTGCAATACGCTTGCCTCTCGAATCCACTTCCGAATGCTCCAAATCTACCAAGTTTAGATTTTTTATCATCAAATTATGCTAGAGGAATGAATTCCAATTGAAAAATATTGATTTTAAGCACAAAACCCGAAATCGGTCAAAATCCGACCCCCGGGCCCGCGTCTTGGAACTCGAAATTTTTTATACCAAAATGTTCTTCACCATCTCACGAGTCCGTACATATAAAGAACGCTAATGGAGTTCGTTTGACCCCTCAAATCGACCCTTAAAGGTCTCATAATCTCAAGCCCTAACCCCACATTTTTCTACAGATTTTCATGAATTAAACACTGAGATTATGTTCCTTAATCACCTATAATCGAGTTTTACGGTCCAAAATCCTTACCTCTATGAAGAACACTAATTTTCCCTCTTCAAAATCGCCTCAAAATCTTCTTCCCGTTCAAAAATGGTGTTAAAATAGGTTATGGTCGCGGAGGGTTTAATTTAATACTGCCCAGGTAAATACCCTTCGCGAACGCACAAGCTCCACCGCGTTCGCACAGAACAAATTCCCATAGACCACTTTTTCCTCTCCCCGGTCGCGATCACCTACCCACGACCGCACTGCCCAACACTCCTAGACCTTCGCGATCGCACCCCATGCCCGCGAACACATAGAACAAATGGCCTGGGGTCCCTCAAATGCAAACACCCTACGCGAACGCACCTCATTACCCCCGTTCGCAGAAGCCTGACCACCTCACTCTCCGCGTTCGCACCTCACCATTCGCTAACGCACAGAACAAAAATTCCCAGCTCCCCAAATTCCCCTATGCCAACGCGAGGTCCCTTCCGCGAACGCATAGTGTAAAATCCCTATGCAAAAACACCAGCAAAAGAGCCTTCCCCTAAGGCACGAAAATGTCCGTTAACCATCCGAAATTGATCCCGAGCCCCTCGGGACCCCAACCAAATATACCAACACATCACGTATGATCATTCAAACTTAGTTGCACCCTCGGAACACCAAAACTAACATCAAAACACCAAAATCACATCGGATTCAAGCCTAAGAACTTTGAAATTTCTAAAATCCACCAACGATGCCGAAACTATCCAAAACAACTCCGATTGACCTGAAATTTTGCAGACATAACCAAAATGACATTACGAACCTTTTCCAACTATCGGAATTCCATTCCGACCCCGATAGCCTATTTTCCACTGCCGACCGGAAATCGCCAAAAACTAACTTTCGCCAATTCAAGCCTAATTCTACATCGGACATCACAAAAATATTCCGAACACACTCCTAAGTCCCAAATCACCTAACGAAGCTATCCGAGCCATAAAATTTTCATTCCGAGGTTGTTTACCAATAAATCAACTCTCAGTTGACTTTTCCAACTATAAGGCCATTTTTAAAGACTAAGCGACTAAACTCTCCCTACAACCATTTCGATTTCAAGTCTCCCAACTCTAACACACCAATGATAGTATAACCAACCTATGACAAGTCAATAACATTAATTATAATGCACGTTCTACGTAACGACTCACCGGGTCGTTACAGAATCATAACACATACTATCCTCTGCCTAACCTTGGCTATATCTTCACAACCCATAACTATGAAATCGTCTACTCATTAGGGTTCCCAGTCTCCAAATCCATGGAGCACACAAATAACTATATCTGATCTCAATTTCGCCGCCTGAATGTCTAATACTTCTCCATTACATGATCATACCACGGGGAATACCCCTAAAATCCTTCTGTGCTACAAGGAAAAATTTGAATATCCGAAGCCGACCAACTAGGAGAGTACTGCCAAACCAATGAAGTATCCATAAATCAAAACATAATGCCCCTTCTGAAACATACACCCTCATCAAGTCACATCTAGTAGTAATATCATCTATCTGATCATCTGAGATCGTCCATGCTGCCTAAGAATTCAGGACCTTCCTTTCAAAATCGCATCGTGACCTTGCACCTAAAATCTCAATACTACACCACACACCGCACCCATTATGCCACTATATGAAAGATACGAAAAATCTCAAAATCAACTATGAGTCGCAAGAAACTACATACTCGATTAGCTAAGAACTTTCCATTTGATTTCATCTTGGAGAAAAATACAATACGCCACATTCCCCACACACCAGTAGGAAATATACATCTTAAACCATGGTAGAGACCATCAAGAACCCTCCGAAACCCATTGCACTTAACCAAACCGTTAGGATGGAATCCCTCTAACTCAACTAATAGATTGACGTCAAACCCAAGAGTCTCGCAACGTCATGAGCACCCAATGAACCGAACATACACATTACCATGCCGATCCAACCTACTACCAAGCTGTCATATTCTCAGAGTTCCCTCCGAATTGCTTTCAAATTGATACTTCTTCTTGCTAGAACACTACTAACCTTAACCAAAACTCACCACACGAGACCCTAGCATAAAACCACACCTCCCTAAGGTTCATAAACCGTTGTATCCCTTCTCAAGCACCCCCAAAAGTACCATAACTGAGACATCCACTCTGAAGAGACCTTCTAAGAATTTAAGATGTTCTTTCACTTTCCTGACACTAAATTGTAGAATCCATAATGATATATAAATGCCACAAGTCTTGACACTCTCCAGTATAAATCTCAGTTTCTAGCCAAATACACATCCTGAAGATTCCCAATTGTTACATATAAATCTTGAATCCACTAAAACCATTCTTGAGAGTCATTTACTCATCTCAAACCTCAATTAAACCAACCAAATGGACCGAACGACCTATGCCCCATTAGCATACCAACACCCAAGGGAGTCACCCATACTCCTTAGCAACCGAGCAATCTCCTACTCCATGCACACTACATCATTCACAACTAACCACTCAATTATTCCATGATTCCCACATACCCATAAAGTGTGATATAACATGTATCCAGAAATTCCCTTACTCGAGTCATCCTCAATCTCAACCACGGTAGTCATAACTTATTCACTAGTTTACCCCCAACCAAAACCAATATAACACATAATCGTGCATTCAACTCGTCGACAACATACTCCCCCACTTGGCTCAAAGCCATAGATCAAAACACAAAACAACTCACAATTCCCATACTCCATTACTGCCATAATACCGCAATGAGATTCAATTAAATCCTTCCTGAGCTCCTGCAACGCAAGCCATCTAATACTTCAAATTATCTGCAAATCTCGCATTCACCATTGCCATAGTTAGGCCAACTTCCACAAGCAATCTAAACTAAATTTGCAACATATATCATTCACTGGTAAGAAGATAACGCGCTACAAAACAACATAAGGATCACACCACCTCAGGACACCCATGGGAGATAACCCCACATGCTTAGCCTCAAACCAATATCTCTCTACACTCCTCCATAATCATAACTATTACACGATCACTTTATCTCCCTGAGTATGAACTCATAGCACAACATGAAGATCTACTTTAATCCACAACTAAACTACATGAGAGCTCCTTTATGAAGACCCAAGGGGTCATTTTATGAACTAAGACTCCGTTCTAGGCTTGAATTGGCAAAAATTAGAAATTTTGCGATTTTGGTCGACAATGGAAAATTAGGTACCGGGGTCAGAATGGAATTCCGAAAGTTGGAGTAGGTTCTTAGTGTCATTCGTGATGTGTGTGCAAAATTTGAGGTCATTCGTACGTGGTTTGGTAGGTTTCGACGTCGTTAACAAATTTTGGAAGTTTAGAAGTTCTTAGACTTGAATCCGAGGTTGATTTGGTATTTTGGTGTTGTCTTGAGTGTTTTGGAGGTTCGACTAAGTTCGAGTAGTGATATATGACTTATTTGAATTATTTATTGATGTCTCGATGGTCTCATGTGAGTTTCGGATAGGTTTGGGTTGTGTTGTGCTCGTTTTTCTTATGTTTCGACGTCGTTTCTTCAAGCATAAATGATATCATATTGAACAAATAAGCTTTGGTTTCTGTTTTGGTTGAGGTATTAGACCCGTATCGTCATTACCGACCCGTAGCAAAAAGAATCATCGAATGTGAACATCGTATGAGGATTTTATGGTCATTTACTAAGGTTGAGATTAATTACGAAATTACCACTGACGGCGTATTTAAAAATCTGCACTATTCGCAAATATTAAAACCTACATATCTCCTTCATTATAAGGTCAAATTGGGTGATTCAAAAGTCTAACTTAACTATAATTGCACAAGGAATCCATTGGCAGCATAAAAAGCGAGTTTTAGGATCGTTTGGCACAAAAAATAAGGCAAAATAACTGGCAAAAAATATATAAAATAAGAGTTTGTTCATTCGGTCATATTTTGAGTTGGGGAGCTCGGATTTGAGCGATTTTGGAGGAGATTTTCACCATAGGGATTTGTTAAGTGTTATTTACTCATTTTTGGTTATTTTTCATGAATCCATCTTCGTTTTTGGGATTTGATTGATGATTTTAAAGTGAAATTGAGGGAGTTAGGGCTTGAGTTTTGGAGAGTTTTAGGTAGGGATTTGAGGGACCAAACGAAGTCCGATTTTGATAAATTTTATATGGTTGGAATTGGGAGAGGATGAGGGTTTGGATTATGCCATTTATGACTGGTTTCGAGATGTGGGCCCGGGGAGGGGAGGGGGGGGGGTCAGATTTTGGCCGATTTCGGATTATTGGCATATTTTGTAGTTTTTATTATGGAATTCGATGCATTAGCCTTTGTTGATGGTACTAATCTGATTATGATTAGATTCGAGCGGGTTAGAGTAAGACTCTATAAGAAAATCTATAATTGAGCAGTGAGTCGCTTGCAAATTTGAGGTAAGTGCTTGGTTTAACCTTGACATGAGGGAATAGGAATCCCCAACTTAATTTCTATATGAATTTGAATGTGTGTGGTGTATAGGTGATGTGACGAGTATCTATACACCACCAAATTGTCTATTTGATTCATGGCTTAATTTTTTTATGCTCATTGATGTTTCTATGACTACTTGGCTTGGTTAACTTGTCGTTAAGTCTTGTTTTTATTTTGGAAAGTGTTGGTTGTTTCCTTGGTTTCTTTGTAGTATATAAAGGTTGAGCGGGTTGACATTGTTTTACAAGATGTTCATATTCCTGTTGGTTTCATTTTGAGATGATATTGGTCAAGTTTATGAGAAAATACAGTTTCTTGTTTATAATTGTTGAGATAAAAATATTGTGAAAGGCTTGGCCTGAATTGTGAAATTCTTTATAAGTAAAGTGATATGATATGTATGGTGGGAGCGGACTGCACTCCGCAACAAGGAGTAATAAGGGTGGATAGGTGGGATCGGGTTGTACGCCGCAACAAGGTGTAATAAGGAAGGACACTTATATTTTACTGATTTTCAAAAAAAAAAAACAAGGATTTGAAAGCTTATTGTTTTACTCTACTATTTCTCACATTTTGCACAACTCTTATTTTAAAGTCAAAGATTGGAAATTTGGAAACTTACGTGTTAATTGGTTATAGCTGAGACCTGGAAAAGGTGACTAGGTTATTTTAATTGTTGCTAAATTTATTGTTTGTTTGTTTTAGAATTTCCTTTTTGCTTTATTTTATATCGTTCACAGGTTATATTGTTAATGCCCCGCCGTAGCCTTGTCACTACTTCGTCGAGGTTAGGCTCGACACTTACTCAGTACATGGGGTCGGTTATACTGATACTACACTCTGCACTCTTTTGTACAGATCCAGGTACCGTCCAACGTTAGAGAATTTTGTAGCGGTCATTCATTATTTGGAGACACGAGGTATATCTGCCGGCGTTCGTAGATTCCTGGAGTCTTCTTCTAGTTTTATAGGGACTGTTTAATTTCACCCAAAACAGATATATTATTTCTTTCAGCCCATTAGTTGTAGTATTCTTAGAAGTTAGTGAATTGTGACAACAGAACCTGGGGTAGTCTTAGAGTTATATATATATATTTAGTTCGTGGCTCGGTTTATTTATTCATTTATCATTTCTTATATATGAAATTATTAGTTGAAAATCATTAGATTTAATTTACTTTAAATTGTCTTATTATGTTTAATTAAATATCCAAAGGAAAATAGCTAATCGAATACTAACATTGGCTTGCCTTGCAAGTGTGGTGTTAGGCGCCATCACGACCCCTAAGGTTGGGAATTTTGGTCGTGACAAGTTGGTATCAGAGCACTAGGTTGCTTAGGTCTCACAATTCAGGAACAAGCTTAATAGAGTCTAAAGGATCAGTACAGAGACGTCTGTACTTATCTTTCAGAGGCTATGAAGTTAGGAACACTTTCACTTATATTCTACTCTATCGTGCGAATTTATTCTACCATTGACGATTGAATATTTTCCTCCACTGTGCCAGCGCTAAATTGAATAATCCGATTTATAGAATAGATCAAATAAAGGGGCTCATCAGGCGATATGAATGGAAGTGAAGCAAGAATTTCAGTGCAACATTTGGAAGAGAGAAGGGGAAAAACAAATTCAGGATCAATAGTCCAGATTAATGCAAACAAAATAAATATGGGAAGGGTAACCAAAGTTAGGGTCAATAATACAGATTGGTGCATACATAAAAAACGAGACTGCTGAATCACTCAAGCTTGGTGTATCAAATTTGCGCACAACTGAGGCTATAAATTTGTTCCTTGAAAGACGATTTCCACGGATGAGCTTATAGATTCTAGACACCCCATGCTTTGCATGATCAAATGAGACAGGGTCCGACTTTCCTGACATGATACCTGGAGCTTTAGACTGAGCATTTAAATTTTGAGAACCACCTTTATTCATGGCTTGTATGAACATAAATGACTTTTGTATACCATCGCCAAAACGACTCTCAAAGAAGGATGGATACCCGAAAAGGAGCAATTCAACAATTAACATAAACTCATTGTATCCTGAATAATTCTATATTCTAGCAATACAAAGAGCGTACTTATCACTCATATTCATCAACAAATGAGGATCCAACTTTGAGTTCACCTCCTGAGGAACTATTTCAAGCGCTATCAAAAAGGGAACACAAGAAATAGGACGGACAAGACCTTGACTCAATACAACTTCCATAACCTGTTTGAACAAATTCAAAGGTAGATCAGAATAGGAATCTACCCCATAATTTGAATAGGTGAAAAGATCTATCTATAACATTGAGAATAACTGCTCCATGCTTCAGAAAATAGCATTACATAGAATTTCCAAAATACTGAGGATTGATATGGGGAAATGTAACACCAGTAGTGAACAAACCAACTCTTAGAAAAAATGTCCTATAAGTGGGAGTGAGTTCAACACATACGAGCGGCTTAATGAATCAATTTTTACAGGAAAAGAAATATAAAAAATTAGGGAATTACCTTAAGAGCAGACTGACGCACGTGTTCATTCACATCCAAGGATCTTTATAAGATTTTAGCCCAATACAATTGAGCTATTCCCCGCACAAATGTTGGTATCACCAGCCCCTGTCCTCTCACAAATCCCGACAACACGCAAAACGTCTACAACCAGACAAGAGATGAATCCCCAATGACAGCTACGATTAGGGGAAGAGACAGAAGCAGAGCTCAGTCTAAAGCTCGAACATCAACACCCATTGTACAGTCTCAAATGGATCTAGACGTGGAGATTCTAGCTCAGTCGGTACATGTTGGACTAGTCTAGATTCCATAAGGATTCATAGCTACTCCAATATTGCATAACAAGGGAATAGTTGAAAGCAATGGGGTTGATTTCGTTGTGTTTCAGATGACGGATTCCACCAAGAGGTGGTGGGAAGATTATGTAATTACTAGACCAGTTGTGGATCTGACTGAAGATGCGGACGTAATGAGAGATCACCCAGTGAGTCATGTAGGGGTGCAACGGTCCTTTGCATCTAGTTAATTTATATGAGCTGTGGAGTTTAACATTGTGTATTATCAAACATTGTGACCTGTGACTTCGTGCCAAGTGGGGAAGTCCACCGTCAAGGAATAGATTGCGGGGTCATGTGTTATATCGGTTTTGGCTTGGAATGTATAAGGCCTAAGATTTTGCAAGAGATAAAGCTGGGACTTGCGATATGTACGCCTCCTTAATAACCCTATACCTCAATACCAAAGGATTTATATAGATAACTTTAAATCTACAGAAGGTCTACTTAGCGTGGAAGTCACGGTTGCGGATTTTGGGGTGCTCCATATGGAGTACAATGGTTGACGAGCTTCTAGACTATATGGTTCGTGCCAAATAATTATCTGTATAGAGCCTTACCTTTGGGATAATTGTGCATCAGTAAGGATAAGAGTTACCCCAAAGAATAACGAAGAGCATATGAATAAATGGGGTAGCTCAACAGTGTTGAGTCAGCATAGTAAAATAAGAAATGGGCCGCCGGTATTTGTAGCTAGCCTATGAAGAGGACGACCAGCCAATGCAACACCAACTACATGACTCAGTTCTCATAAATGTTATTGAAAGAATTTGTTTCTCGGACTCTCCATAATGCGTGGAGCATATGGTTTGAACGGTTGCGTCAGGTCACCATGACGGTGTCAGGATATGCCATCAGGTTTGATAAGTTAGCCCGTCATACTCCTACTTCAGTTCATATATCCAGAGAGAGAGAGTCCCCAGATTCATTAAAAGACTCGATTATGATTGTAAAAATTCTATATGACTCAGGGCAAGTTGATACTTCATTTCGGCTAGTGGTAGAAATTGCTTAGATGTTAGAATGTGTTCGGGATGAGGAAAAGAGTAAGCTAAGGAGACTAAGAGGTCTCGAGGTTCTTTGCAACAACAAATTATTTCGGCAGGGGCTCGGGCAACCGACCAGCCCAGTCCGTATATCTGATCACTCGGGGTGCTCTAATGAGTTCTTTTAATGCACCACCGCTACGAGATTCCTACTACAGTTATTCCAAGTTATTTGGTATAAACTAGGTATGAGCAGGCGAATCATTTCATCAGAGCACTCAGGCTACGTGCCCCATTGTAGTTACAACTCAACTTACATGACCAACTAGGGAAAAAAGGGTCGGAATGTCGAAGGTAGAGGTCAGATTCCTAGAGGTGGAGACCCAACCTGTTGATATATTTTCTATGGTATGGTTGAGGTCGTTATATCAAATGGTGCCATTACAAGAACAATCTCTAGTTATTATAAAGTGATAATTTCCTTAACTTGATTCGGTTATGAGTATCTAGAAA
Organism: Nicotiana paniculata; assembly: GCA_005239505.1. Taxonomy (NCBI): domain Eukaryota; kingdom Viridiplantae; phylum Streptophyta; class Magnoliopsida; order Solanales; family Solanaceae; genus Nicotiana; species Nicotiana paniculata. The sequence goes on from ML332055.1 coordinate 24,352, forward strand.
AGTCCTCCTAATATTCTCCACTCTCGAGTGAGCTTCGTAACTCTAAAATCTACTTATGTGAATACTTGTATTGAGAAATTCTATGGAGATAGCTATGTCTATCATTACGTTTTGTAATTTTGTTTAACGAAAAATATTTAAAAGAAGAAAATGAAATGTTTTGATTGGCACGATATTCATATTACTTGTGATTCAGAATTGAGAGCGAGATCCTTGAATTTTAATATGATTTGATATGTTTAAATCGGGATACGAGCCACGGTGGAAGTTATGTAAGGACGAGATCCTTATGATGAAAAATTCTTGTGTTTAAATTCTCCCTTGTGAAATTAAAATTTGTACTTTAGTACTAATAGGAGTCATGCATGTTAGGTTTATTCGAAAATTTTTGTATAAAAATTATCTGTGCATAATTTTCCAAATTCGTGCTATAATTATTGAGCTTTAACCTACAAGGTAGGTGCCTGCCCATGTGGCGTTAAATGAGACACGTTAATTCGGGTATATAATTACGAGGTCTTCAAGCATCGTACCTCGTTATCAGTATTGTGAAGGTTTGAAAAGAGATTATTGTTAACGTGAAGCTATTTGATAATTCTGTAATTGGCTATGAACAACTATTCAGAAAATAGAGGCAGTCAAGAACTGGCCTAGACCCACGGAAATCAGGAGTTTCTTGGGTTTGGCGGGTTACTACCGTCATTTTGGGGAGGAGTTTTCATCTATATCAGCCGCCCGTATGACTAAATTGACTCAGAAAGGTACCCCATTCAAATGGTCAGACGAGTGTGAGGCGAGATTTCAGAAGCTCAAGACAGCCTTGACTTCAACACTGGTGCTGGTGTTACCATTAGGTTCAGGTTCTTTCACGGTGTATTGTAATGCATCTCGTATTGGACTCGATGCAGTTTGGGTTATTGTGGATAGACTGACTAAATCAACATATTTCATTCCAGTGGCAAGTACTTATACTTTAGGGCGGTTGGCAGAGATATATATTCGAGAGATTTTTCGCCTTTGCGGTGTGCCTGTGTCTATCATTTCTGATTAGGGTACGCCATTTACTTCGCACTTTTGGATGGCAGTTCAGCGTGAGTTAGGTACACGGGTTGAGTTGATTACAACATTTCATCCTCAGACGGACGGGCAGTCCGAGCGTACTATTCAGATTTTAGAGGATATGCTCCGCGCTTATGTTATCGACTTTGGAGGTCCTTGGGATCAGTTCTTGTCGTTAGCAGAGTTTTCTTACAACAATAGCTATCAATCGAGTATTCAGATGGCTCCTTACGAGGCATTATATGGTAGGCGGTGTAGTTTTCCAGTTGGATGGTTTGAGCCGGGAGAGGCTCGGTTATTGGTTACATATTTAGTTCAGGAGGACTTAGATAAGGTCAAGATCATTCAGGAAAGACTTCGTGCAGCCCAATCTAGGAAAAAGAGTTATGCCGATCATAAGGTTCGTGATGTGACATTCATGGTTGGAGAGAGAGTATTGCTTCGGGTATCACCCATGAAGGGTGTTATGAGGTTTGGGAAGAAGGGCAAGTTGAGACCTAGGTATATCAGGCCGTTTGAGATTCTTGATAAGGTGGGGGAGGTAGCTTATAGACTTGCGTTTCCTCCATGGTTATCCTCCGTTCATCCGGTATTCCATGTGTCTATGCTCCGAAAATATTATGGTGAGCCGTCCCACGAGTTAGATTTCAGCTCTGTCCAACTGAACTAAAACTTGACTTATGAGGAGGAGCCGGTAGCCATTTTAGACCGTCATGTTCGTCAGTTGAGGTCTAAGAGTTATCCTTCAGTTCGAGTGCAGTGGAGAGGCCAACCCATTGAGGCAGCTACTTGGGAGTCCGAGTCAGACATGCAGAGTAAATATCCACACTTTTTCACCAATTCAAGTAATCTTCTATGTCCGTTCAAGGACGAACGTTTGTTTTAGAGTTAGAGATTGTGAAGACCCAAGGGGTCATTTTATGAACTAAGACTCCATTCTAAGCTTGAATTGGCGAAAGTTAGAAGTTTTGCGATTTTGGTCAACAGTGGAAAATTAGGTATAGGATTCGGAATGGAATTTCAAAAGTTGGAGTAGGTTCATAGTGTCATTTGTGATGTGTGTGCAAAATTTGAGGTCATTAGGACGTGGTTTGGTAGGTTTCGACGTCGTTAGCGAATTTTGGAAGTTTAGAAGTTCTTAGGCTTGAATCCAAGGTTGATTTGGTGTTTTGGTATTGTCTTGAGTGTTATGGAGGTTCGACTAAGTTCGAGTAGTGATATATGACTTATTTGAGTTATTGGTTGAGGTTTCGAGGGTCTCGAGTGAGTTTCAGATAGGCTTGGGTTATGTTGTGCTCGTTTTTCTTATGTTTCGACTTCGTTTCTTCAAGCATAAATGATATCATATTTAACAAATAAGCTTTGGTTTCTGTTTTGGTTGAAGTATTAGACCCGTATCGTCATTACCGACCCGTAGCAAAAAGAGTCATCGAATTTGAACATCGTATGAGAATTTTATGGTCATTTTACTAAGGTTGCCAGATTTATCAGATTAATTATGAAATTGCCACTGACGGCGTATTTAAAAATCTGCACTATTTGCAAATATTAAAACCTATATATCTCCTTCATCATAAGGTCAAATTGGGTGATTCAAAAGCCTAACTCGACTAGAATTTCACAAGAAATCTATTGGCAGCATAAAAAGCGAGTTTCGGGATCGTTTGACATGAGAAACGAGGCAGAATAGCTGGCAGAAAATATATAAAATAAGAGTTTGTTCATTTGGTCATATTTTGAGTTGGGGAGCTCGGATTTGAGTGATTTTGGAGGTGATTTTCACCAAAGGGATTCGGGTAAGTGTTATTTACTCATTTTTGGTTATGTTTCATGAATCCATCTTCATTTTTGGGATTTGATTGATGATTTTAAAGTGAAATTGAGGGAGTTAGGGCTTGAGTTTTGGAGAGTTTTAGGTAGGGATTTGAGGGACCAAACGGAGTCCGATTTTGATAAATTTTATATGGTTAGACTCGGGAGAGGACGAGGGTTTGGATTCTTCCATTTTTGACTGATTTCGAGATGTGGGTCCGGGGGTCGGATTTTGGCCAATTTCGGATTTTCTGCATATTTTGTAGTTTTTATTGTGGAATTCGATTCGTTAGCCTATGTTGATGGTATTAATCTGATTATGATTAGATTCGAGCAGGTTAGAGTAAGACTCTAACGGAAAATCTGATTGAGCAGTGAGTGGCCTGCGAATTTGAGGTAAGTACTTGGTTTAACCTTGACATGAGGGAATAGGAATCCCCAACTTAATTGCTATATGAATTTGCATGTGTGTGGTGTATATGTGAGGTGACGAGTATCTATGCACCACCAAATTAACTGTTAAGCATGATCCCTTCCCCGTTTCCCATTTATTTGATTCATGGCTTAATTTTTTTATGCTCATTGATGTTTCTATGACTACTTAGCTTGGTTAACTTGTTGTTAAGTCTTGTTTCCATTATTTTGGAAAATGTTTGTTGTTTTCTTGGTTTCTTTGTAGTATATAAAGTTTGAGCGCGTTGACATTGTTTTACGAGATGTTCATATTCCTGTTAGTTTCATTTTGAGATGATATTGGTGAAGTTTATGAGAAAATACAATTTCTTGTTTATAATTGTTGAGATAAAAATGTTGTGAAAGGCTTGGCCTGAATTGTGAATTTTTTTATAAATAAACTGATATGATATGTCTAGTGGGAGCGGGTTGCACGCCGCAACAAGGAGTAATAAGGGTGGATAGGTGGGATCGGGTTGCACGCCGCAACATGAGCAATAAAGTGATATATATAGGGAGGAGGAATAAGGGTGGACAGGTGTGAGCGGGTTGCCCGCTGCAACAAGGATCAATAAGGAAGGACACTTATATTTTACTGATTTTCAAAAAAAATAAAACAAGGATTTGAAAGCTTATTGTTTTACTCTACTATTTCTCACATTTTGCACAACTCTTATTTTAAAGTCAAAGACTGGAAATTTGGAAACTTACGTGAGAATTGGTTATAGCTGAGACCTGGAAAAGGTGACTGGGTTATTTTAATTGTTGCTAAATTTATTATTTTTTTGTTTTAGAATTTCCTTTTTGCTTTATTTTATATTGTTCACAGGTTATATTGTTAATGCCCCGCCGTAGCCTCGTCATTACTTCGTTGAGGTTAGGATCGGCACTTACTCAGTACATGGGTTCAGTTGTACTGATACTACACTCTGCACTCTTTTGTGCAGATCCAAGTACCGTCTAGCGTTAGAGACTTTAGTAGTAGTCATTCATCATTTGGAGACACGAAATATATCTACCGGCGTTTGCAGATTCCTGGAGTCTTCTCCTAGTTTTATATGGACTGTTTTATTTCACTCAAAACATATATACTATTTCGTTCAGCCCATTATTTGTAGTATTCTTAGAAGTTCGTGAATTGTGACACCAGACCCAGGGATAGTCTTAGAGTTATATATATATATATTTAGTTCGTGGCTCGGTTTATTTATTCGTTTATCATTTCTTATATATGAAGTTATTAGTTGGAAATTATTAGATTTAATTTACGCTAAATTGTCTTATTGTGTTTAATTAAATATCCAAAGGAAAATATCTAATCGAATTCTAACATTGGCTTGCCTAGCAAGTGTGGTGTTAGGCGCCATCACGATCCCTAAGGTTGGGAATTTGGGTCGTGACATCCTTCAACACACCCATAACTCGAGGCCACACGCAAAATCCATACAGAAGTCAAACACCCAATAGTCCTTGCGACATCTCTAGAAAACTCTTCTTGTCACATTTGAACCATCTGAACACATCTCGCAATCAAATCATACTCACCACATAGTCATCTAGTCATAAATCCCACCAATAAGGACACAAACAGACATATAAGTCCCAAATGCACGTGCTCACATAATCGAAATCTCAGTACTCAAGCCACAGACAAAACCCGGCCTCAAGTCCTCCATACTGGCCCATTTTCAACATGCCAAAATCACATTTCGCACCTCAACCATGGAAATCACAAGCCGTCGATGCACAACTAATACCGAGCGCTCATGTACGCATACGAATGCATGGAAGGAATTCAAAGAGTTACGCTTCAAGCTAAATCAATTTCACATGATAAGGAAAGAAAGATGGGAAGTATATCGTAAATGTCCTGTAACCTCTCGAAGATAGGTATGGACATCATCATACTGATCCGCAAGACTCTACTGGGAACTTGCTCATGACTCGTGAGACCTATGTAACCTAGGCTCTAATACCAATCTGTCACGACCCAAAACTAACCCTGTCGTGATGGTGCCTATCGTGGTACTAGGCGAGCCGACACAATTACCAAAACAAATCTATATTTTCATTTTAAAGATAATTTCAAAACTATTAAATATATAACCTTCAATAAGGAGTTCAAATCAAAACAAAAGTGCGTAAAAGAAAAGTCCGACATCGGGGTGTCACTGGTCATGAGTAACTACTATAACTACCTGTAAATATCAAGACTAACATAGTCTGGGATTAATCAAGTACAACTAAGGGAAGATAAAGAAGGAGGAAAGCAGGGCTGCGATCGCCAGGCAGCTACCTTGCTAACTCCGAGAATCTGCGTCAGGAATAATCAACAGCCTCTATCGTGTCTAGAAGTGCCTGGATCTGTACACAAGGTGCAGGGTGTAACGTGAGTACGCCAACTCAGTAAGTAAAAACAGTAAATAAAGATTGGGATAGTGACGAGCAATAACACAAGTAAAGTTCATATCACAAAAACTCAGTAAAATACGACATGCTTTTAAAACCAGAGTTTGAATCAAATAAGCTCATTTAAATTCAGTTCCAGTAAAATCATTTAAAAACATCTTTCAGCAGTTTTCAAAAAAAGGCTCAATGCAAAGGTGATCAAAATGATGAAATCATAAACATCCCCCCGGCCAAAACATCAATTCATATATAGCCCCTCCGACAAACATCGCTCATATACAGCCCATCGGACAAACCTCACCTCACTCATGTACAACCCCTTGGGAAAACCTCACCATCACTTATATACACCCCCTCGGGCAAACCTCACCATCACTCATATACATCCCCTCGGGAAAACCTCACCATCACTCATGCCTCCAAGTCACTCGGCACTCGACACTCGCACTCAGTAGGTACCTGCGCTCACTGGGGGTATGTACAGACTCCGGAGGGGCTCCTTCAGCCCAAGCGCTATATCAACCCAATCATGGCATAAATCAATGAGGCCCTCGGCCTACATCAAACATGTTGCAGCGTGCAACCCGCTCCCATAAATAAACATACAATCAGGACCTTGGCCTCACTCATAAATATCCTCATAATCAAGCCCTCGGCCTCACTCATAAATATCCTAATAATCAGACCCTCGGCTTCACTCATAAATATCCTAACAATCAGGTCCTCGGCCTCACTCAGTCATAAACCTCTCTAGCCCCTCGAGCTCTTAGAAATCAAAATATTCAGTCCAAACAACATTGATATAATGCATCAAAATAGAGTAACAGGGACTGAGTAACGAAGTAAATATGTATAAACATGACTGAGTATAGATTTTCAATCCAAAAACAATGAGAGGATAGTAAGAAAAGACCTCTAAGGGTCCAAAAAACACTGGCATAAGGCCTAAACATGGCAACCAACCTGATTACAGAAATTTCTTCTAAAACACATAAGTATCATATAGTTTCAACCAAATATGCAACTTTACAGTTGCTACGGGACGAACCAAGTCATAATCCCAATGATTCACACCCACACGCCCGTCACCTAGCATGTGCATCACCTCAAAATAATCACATGACACAAAATCCGGGGTTTCATACCCTCAGGATTAGATTTACAATCGTTACTTACCTCAAACCGATCAAATCTCTACTCCGTGATGCTCTTGCTCCTCAGTTCGGCCTCCAAATGCTCCGAATCTATTCACAAGCAGTACAATGCCATCAATATATGCCAAAGGAGTGAATTCCAGAATAAAAAACCACCAAATTAGATCAAAAACCCGAAATCGGCTCAAACCTGGCTCCCGGGCCCACGTCTCGAAATTCAACAAAAGTTACAAAACTTGAAAGTCCATTCACTCAGGAGTCCATACATATGAAATTTATCAAAATACGACTCCATTTGATCCATCAAATCCTCATATCAAACTCTCCAAAATCCCAAGCCCTAACCCCCATTTCCACTAATTAAATGATAAAACAATGGGAAATCACCATAGATAGGAGTATTATAGCTGAAGAAACTTACCTCACTAAAACCCCCTTGAATCTCTCTTCAAAATCACTCTAAGAGCTCCAAAAACCGACTATAAAATGGTAGGAATGAACCAAAATTTGTGAAGTCTCCTTTTTATACTTTCTGCCCAGGCCTTTCGCACCTACGGACAAAAATCCGCACCTGCGGTCTCGCTTCTGCCAAAAATAATCCGGACCTGCGAAAAATCACTTAAGTCCTCATTCCGCACCTGCGCCTCAGGTTCCGCACCTGCAGGCGCGCACCTGCACAACTCTTTCGCTTCTGTGGCACTGACACGACTCTTCCTTTCCGCATTTATGCTCAAGGCCTCGCACCTGCGGGCTCACAGATGTGACCAATCCTTCGCACCTGCAACTCCAGCCCTGACCTTCCATTCCCGCATCTGCGTTTACCAAAGCTCACTTGCTACCTCACAGCTACGGCTCCCCATCTGCAGGTACGGAAAACACAAGCAACCTCAAGCATCAGCAGAATCAGACATCTCCCAAGTCCAAAATCGATCCAATAACCACTCGAAACTCATCCGAGGCCCTCGGGACCTCAACCAATAATACCAGAAAGTCATGTATCAACATACGAACTTAGTCGAACCTTCGAATCACTTAAAGCAACATCAATACACTAAATTACCCTCGGATTCAAGCCTAAGAACTTCTAAACTTCCAAATTCCGCCAACGACGTCGAACCTACCAAACCATGTCTGAATGACCTAAAATTTCACACACGTGTCAAAAATGACACTACGAACCTACTCTAACTTCCGGAATTCCATTCCGACCCCGATATCAAATTTCCATCTTAACCCAAAATCACCAAATTTCCAACTTTCGCCAAATTCAAGCCTAATTCTACTACAGACCTCCAAATCACATTACGGGCACGCTCCAAAGTCCAAAATCACCCAGCGGAGCTAACAGGACCATCTGAAATCCAATCAAGGTCAATTAGTCAATAGTCAAAACTTGGTCAAACCTTCTAGCTGTGAATCATTCCTCCAAATCAATTCCGAATAACTTGAAAAGCAAATTCGACGATTCACATAAGTCATAATACATCATACGGAGCTACTCATGCCTTTAAACAATCGAGCGAAGTGCAAATGCTCAAAATGACCAGTTAGATCGTTACATGAAAGTGGCACATTCAGCATGTCCCGAGCCATAGCGGAAAGAATAAAAAATTGCTTTTCATTCTCATGCCACCATCCCAACGGTGAAAATTCCTTTGTGCGAGGCTCTTTTTGCTTTTGCAAGTAGAATTGAAATTCATAAATAATCTTGTTACTGGTTTGAGTGGAAGGAAATGTAAACCAAATATTAAAACCATCAAGGCCTTCATCATCATCCATAGTAGTGGATGCAGTAGAAGTGGTACAATGCATAGTTGGAATAACATTGCCTACATTAAGAGTAGCAACATCAATTATATTTGCATAATAATTATATAATTATTGTAAATAATCATTTAGCTTGTTCATACAACAATATATATCTGGGGTTTCAGTTGGTCCAATCTCCATATAAGTATATAAAATATTGATTAATTGGTGACAATCACACATCTTAATAGAAAAATTTAAAACAACACCAATTAAGTAAATCAGAGCAATTGGAAAGAAATATTTTTTGAATTTTACTTGCAGTTTTTCAACAACATCCTTATATTTTTCTTTCTTCTTAAATTCATAGAGTAGAAAAGAAATTTCAGCTATATGTACTAAAGGCACAATAACAGTAGGGTAATATGCTCCAGAAAACTCAACAGTAGCTGTATAAGGTTAAGGTTATGCTCGATACACTTATTCTTAAATTCCCTAATTCTAGATTGTCTATTATTTCCTTGAATAACACCAACTGCTCTTCTACCATGAGTAATCTCAGTTGAAAATAAATCAAGAACACTTTAACAATTAAATTATAAACATGACATGCACACCTAACATGAAAAATTTCGTCAAGTGGTGGTTGCAAATGCAGTCTTAATATTGAAATAGCGGCACTGTTGTTAGAAACATTATCAAAAGACATACACAATACTTTTTTATTAAGATTATAGAATTCAACAAATTCGCAAATAGTAGTGCTGATAAAAATAACAGTATGACTCTGATCTTCATCATATTTAAAAGTAATAACACTTTTTTGCATACAATAATTATTATCTATCCAATGACATGTAAGTTCAAATAATTATTTCCTTTAACAGCATGGGCAATATCAGAAGTTAGAAAAACTCTACAAGGGAGGTGGTCAAACAAATAACGTATGTATGTTTGATATTATCCACGAAGTCTAAAGATATCAGATCTACAAGTACTTCTAGGGATACCTTTAAAAAAAGGATTATAAATTCTTTGAATATACATAATAAGATATGATGATGAAGAAGAAAAAAAGGTAGACAACCCAAAACAATCATTTTTGCTAACTCCTCACGATCCTTCATTTTATCATATTTCACAAGTCCTCCAGTACTAGGGTTTAGAGTTCCTTGATTTTCATCTAAATAAGAGCCCCATTCTATAAGATGAGTAATTCTCATATGTCTACTAAATATCACAGTCCCCCCTAAACTTCCTCCAGTCTTATGTTTAAAATCATCTTTTCAAATTTTGCATCTAACTCTATCAGAATTCTCTATTTCGTCAAAAAAATTTCAAACCTTACTTCTTGTTCTCCGATTAGTAGTCGGGGCCATAGGTGATCTACTACTACCACCACGACCACCACCCCTCCTACCAACTCCAATACTACTAGGTGTAAGTGGTGTCTCATCTTCAATTTCTAATTAATTATCTTCTATATCGAAATATTTCTTTAATGGTTCATAATCTATATCATTATTTGTAAATACCTAATTTTTTCTCGCTTTTAATTCTTCTACAAATACTAGTATTTGGATTATTTTTAGTTGTTTGTACATTTTTATTTGCATTTTTTTAATTAAAAATACCAAAAATAGTTTTTACCTTTTATTTGTATATTTAGTTTTGCATTTTTAATTATATATACCAAAAAGATTTTCTTTCTACTTGTATATTTTTCTTTAGGACTAAATAAGATAATTAGGAGTTAAGGGATTGGGCTAGTGTATTTTAATTGAAATTTAGCCAAAATTGGACCAAAATCAGAAGCCCAAAGAGCCACATATCCGGTCCAAATGGGTTTCCAGAGGAGGGTCGAAACGACGTAGTTTTATATCAAAACTACGTCGTTTTGGTTAAGTGACTTCAACAATCAATCTCATCCGTCCAATTCCCTTGATCCAACGACCCTGATTTGATATCCCATGTCAAATAAAATACCTTAAGATCAGATTTTTGCCATTCTCCTAACCCTAGTCTTCCTTATCTCTCTCTCTCTCCCTTCTCCCTCCATCTCTGCCGCTTTTCCCCTCGCGGCGCCGCCGCCGTGGCTCCACCACCGGCCACCGGTGGACCACCTCATTTTCACCCCAAGAATTCACCATCTTCTCCTCTTGCCATATCTCCAACTCAAATCTTTCAAAAACCTTCCTATCTTCACGAATCTAGCAAAAATCGAAACCCTATCTGCCATTTTTTTCTCAAATTTGTGAAGTTCTAGGTCGCCCCACACTACAATACCTACATCAATGGATAAAGCTCTTCAAGACCTACCTATTGATGTCAATCTCACCCCGAAACTCCAGCTTTTCCGGCCACTCGCCGGTCGCGGCAACCACCACCAAACACACTGTTTCTTCATCTTCGCTTCTTTCGGCCCAAGAACCCTCTTTTCCTTCCGGCATAATGCTGGAATCCCTTTGTTTTAGCATTTTCCAGAGTGAAATGAGTGTTTCAAGGTCGAGCAACTATTGCTCGAGTTCCCCACACCTTCTTATTGCTCGAGTTACACCGAATTCCCTCATTTGGTATAAATCTAATCCAACTCTTCTTATTGGATTGATTTCTGATTCGTTTGTCTGTTAATGTACCTTCAAGTTTAGTTGTTTTAATTTATCATTCAATCAACTACTTTAGTCATCACTCAGGATTTTTCCATAATGTGTTAGTTTAGTTGTTTAGTCTGTTACTACGTGTCGCTTATGACTAATTGGTGCAATGTTTAGATGTTTCATTGGGCTGAGTTAGCCATGTTTAAAACTTGTTTTGGTTTGTTTGATCATTTTATTAATTAAAGCTTTATCATAATTTGTTGCTATTTAGATATTGATTTACTTTGAAATCCGGGCAGCATTGGATCTTTGAATTGTTTAACTGCCCGATGGTCTCAGTTTGCATTTGTTTGCTTAGTTTTGAGTTGAAATAGAGATTAAGAGGGCAGTAGTATTTGTGAATTTTCAAATGAAGTACAAATTTGTTGCCTTTCTGCCTTTTTACTGTTTCAAAATCCTTTGGAGTACAATACTCCAAAGTTTTAGTCATAGTTGGTAAAAGGGCTTGCCTTTGGACAGATTTTTGACCAAAAAACTGTCCTTTGCATAGTATTGGACAAATTTTGGTGAAAGATCTATCCAAAGGATAGATTTTCAATTATGAATGCCTTGCTTTTTCTCCTATAAAAGAAACACAACAAGTATTTAAGTATTTAAGCACCTCAAGTTCCTCACAAACATCATGGGAATTAAGCCTAACAGAGATTTAAACGAGGCTCTAGTGGGTTTTTGGGACCTGTGAACACTGTATTCAGGTTCAAATATTGTAAAATGACGCCTACATTGGAAGAATTATGTGGGTTTACCTGATTAGGGAGAGACCTTCGTGGAAAAAAGCTTGCTGCTCCGAGAAAAGTTGGTGTGAACAACTTTTTGAAAAAGTTATGCCTCCCGAATTCTAATGGGTTGCCTGGACGATGGTTGGGTTCCGTTGGAGTATTTCTATGACAAATTTGGGGACGAGAAAGGGTTTGAAAACTTCTCGGGCACAGAATTCGTCAACCAATTGAGTTACGGTGCATGGAGGGAGTTGAGAATCTTCGCGTTCATGACATCATTCCTGGGAACCATGGTCTTTCTAGAGCGCGGTGGGTGCATCAGAATTCGATTGGCTGCACTAGTCTCGTATTTGCAAAGTAGCGAGGATCATACCATTCTTCCCATGATTCTGGGAGATATTTTTCGAGTTTTGACCCATTGCGAAGAGGGTAAAGATTACTTCAAGGGATGAAACATTCTACTGCAGATGTGGTTCATATAGCACCTTTATCATCATCATCATCATCATCCAATAGTAGTAAAATTCAACGATAATTGGATGAATTACATCGGATGTCACCCAGACAGGGCCGCGAGTTGTAATCTTCCTGAGCGGGTAAGGTCCTGGCGGACATTACTTGGTTCATTGAGTGTTGATAGAATCACTTGGAACTATTATTGGTTCCCTTCTGCTAGGGTCATGCATATGTCGACGTACCGCCCGTTCTTTATACTCATGGGGTTCATAGGTTTCCAGCCCTACGTGTCATGCGCCAGCTAGGGAGAGAGCAAAAAAGGTCTCCGATTGAGGACATGCGTTCGTTCGTGTGGGAATTCAAAGGGAGAGAAACCTCCAAGGGAGTCGTATGCACAAAAGGTTTGGTTTGGTGGTCGATTTTCTGATTTGGACGAGATGTAGCTGATTGTGAACATGGGGAGGTAAGCCTCACATACCTTGAGTGGTTTCACAACCAGGCTATCCCAGAGCAAAGTCCAGAAAGATCCATACAACATGCAGTTGATTGGGAGGAGGAGATCGAGGCCAGAGTTGGAGAAACCAAAAGGGAAGTGACACTAGAGTTCCAATCCCGTATTGATATTTTACAAGAAGATAAAGGTATGTTGGAGATAGCCATGGCCGTATAAAGGCTGATTTCGAGCGAGAAAAGGCTTAGTGGGCACAAGAGAGGCGAGCACTCGAAGCTCAAATTAGACAGAGAAAAGTGATCACTACCGCTCAACAAAAGAAGAAAGAGAAGCCCAGTTCAAGTGGTCCGTGATCACGAGCGCAGAGTTTTGCTTCATTAATCCAAGGTCTAAGGGATCAGATAGGGGGAGTTGAGTCAAGCAAGGAGTGCCAGATCACGGAGTTTGAAATAGAAAGAGATCACTACCAAAGTATGATCAATCGGTTGGAGGGGGAGTCACTGCAAATTCGACGCCAGAAAGACATGGCCTTGGAGCGCGAACGTGATGCACTGGATCTAGTTGAGACCCGTGGGTGGAGAAATCAAGAGTTGCATTTGTCTCAGGAACACATTAAGGGAAAAATCCTCGAGGTAGCCACATATACCTCCCGAGCTTGAAGGATTTGCCAGGGAATGACCCCCGAGCGATTTGCAGAAGTATCATTGAACGTCGCCCGTCACATATCTGCGGACTTAGAGAGGATATATCGCGACGTTGGGGGTCAGCTGCAGGAATAAGTTCCTTGACTACAGTAATGCCATTGGATTCTTCTGCAAAGATTAGAGTCTCTTTTATTTGGAGTCCATCTTGATTGTTCATTTGTTGTCATTGAGTCTGTACGAGTCTTTTCGTGTTGAGTCTTGTTATTTTGCTTTCTATATTCAAAAGTCCGTTTTTGAGTCGAGTTTGGTCTTGTTTAGATGTTCGTCTTTATGTAATTCTTTTTTGGGTCTTGTATTAAAAATAAATAAATAAATTGAAAATCAATGAAAAAGATCTTTTTTAGAAAATTCTAAATTGAACCAAAGATGTTTGTTTTGTAAAAAAAAAGAAGAGAATTTGGTCATGTCCCTGAACTACGTAATGATCTGATTCATGCGGCGACATGATACGTAGGCAACCCTCAAAAGGTTCGATCAAAAAATTTTCAATGACTCTAAAACGAGGGATCAAAATGAGGTGAGTGAAAGGAAAAAATAGAAAGAGAGAGAGAGAGATAGAGAGAGAAAAAAAACTAAATAAGAGTTTCAATAAGCAGCAGCCTTATAAGCCAGAATTAAACATGAAGCCTAACAAAATCATGTTACAAATGGTGATAATGTTAGGAGCATAACATATTTACGTGTGATTCGTATCTGCAAAATGCTTAACCTTAACACGTTTGTTGCCTCTTATATAGTAAGCTTAAGGTGGTTGGTTTGTGGTGAAACTGGCAATACATCACTACTTTACCAGATCTAAGGGAAAGGTAGAAATGGCTAACAGTGATGAGATCGAGCTGGTTAGTGACTAGTGACGACCGCCAAGGTTAGCCAGTTGAGCAAGAATCAGAGGAAGTAAGAAGATTGACACAACAATTGTCTGATGTGTATCAGGCTTGGGTGTCCGGTCAGCCTCCACCTCAGGGTTCCTTAGAAGGAACTTCCACCGTACCCCTGGCTACTCAACCACCTCTCCATGCAACGAGCGATCACATTCTACCACCAGGGTATGTGCCAAGATACAGCTTCCATGCCGCCCCTAGTACCTCTAATGTGTGACCTCCAATCATACCGGTCAGGAACACCCGTCTTGTTGTGTGTGGCACATCGGTATATAAAATCCCACCACCACCTCCTGTGGCAACAACGAACCACCATCTCATGCTTATGATGGCCAATAATACTCTCCAAATATGGCTTTCAGGGTCTCGGCTCCTTACAACCAGATTCCTCAGTACGAGTCACTAGTGGAAAATGAAAAGCCTACCAAGGTGGGTGAGCCGGATGAGATGGCCAGGAAAATGAAAAGTGTTGAATAGAACATAAAGAACATATAAGGACTAGGTAGTCACAAAAGTGTATATTTCACTGATCTATGCATGTTACCTCAGATCTATTTGCCACCAGGGTTCAAGACCCCAAAATTTGAGAAGTATGATGGACACGGCGACCCTATCGCCCACTTGAAAAGGTACTGCAACCAGCTGAGGGGTGCAGGTGGAATAGAAGAATTGACGATGGCTTATTTTGAGGAAAGTCTTGGAGGTAGCCTCATAATGGTTCATTGACCAAGATATCTCTCACTGACATATCTGGGACGACATGGCTCAGGCCTTCATCAAACAATTCCAGTACAACATAGATATTGCACCAGATCGCAATTCCCTATCCAGTATGAACAAGAAGCCGACTGAAAGCTTTAGGGAGTATGCAATCAAGTGGAGGGAGCAAGCGGCTAGAGTCAAGCCACCCATGGATAACCACGAGTTGATCACTGTTTTTCTGGAGGCTCAAGAGCCTGATTACTTTCAGAACATGATGTCCGTGATGGGTAAACCTTTTGCAGAAGCAATAAAAATAGGGGAGATGGTCGAAAATGGCCTCAAGACTGGCAGAATTGCAAGTCTAGCTGCTCTCAAATCCACCACTCTAGCTATCCAAAATGGGTCGGGAAGCTTGGCAAATAGAAAAAAAAGAGATGAAGGGTCCATGATGACTTTAGGATCCAGGGAGGTTCAAAGAGGGGCATTACACCCTTATGTGCAAGTTCATCAGGGGCAATCCAGCTACCCTCAACATTATTATCCTCCGCCAATTCCTCAATACTCAATGGGCCCACCACAGTATAATGTTCAATGCTCAATCCTATGCTCGGCCTCCTAATCAGCAAGTGCGGGCATCAGCTCCAAGGATCCCCCGGCTTCAGCAGTAAAATTTTAAGGCACCCTACAATGCTCGTCCCAGGCAGTATTAAGGTCGAGAGCAGAGGCCGGCGGAAAAATTCACTCCATTGGCTGAATCATACTCTAGTCTATTCCAGAAGCTGAAGAAATAGGCGTGATTGGACCCATTTCTCCCCACCATATGCGTCCTGGTTCACATGGATTTCAAGAAAATTCTAGATGTGAATATCATTCAGGTGCCTCGGAGCATAGCACTGATGACTGTTGGACTCTGAAAAGAGCCATAGAAAGACTAATTGCTGAAAAACTGATTGTAGTGACAACTGACGAGGGTCCTCCTAATGTGACCAACAACCCCTTGCCAGTACACAATGATGTTCACTTTTGGAATACTTGGCCGAGATCAAGAATACAAGACGGCGGTCGAGCAGAAATGACAACAAGAACGATTCAAGAGGGAACCAAACTGGAAGTCAGTCCAAGCCGAGATGTTCCGTTGATTGTGAAAGGCGCCCTGATCTTATAAAAGGTAACTTTATTTGTTCCCAAGGTCTCGAGATTGGAAGTTCGCTCCAATGTTCCAAGACCAAGGTTGTATGTCCTTGGAGGCTACCCCAACACAAAGAAAAATCAGGTTGGTACGAAGGATTTAACAGAGCCGATGATAATCAATATTGCCGTGCAACCATTGTGACAAACACGAAAACCATTCCTTGGAAATACAACAAAATTGTGATAACTTACAAAGGTAAGGAAATCATATAAGAAGTGGGGGAAACTGGAGGTTTGACTCGATCGGGGAGGTGTTACTATCCAGAAGAGTTGAGGAAGGCCAAGTAAATCAGAGAAGGCCAATTGCCAATAAAGAAACGAGTCAATGAAGAAGAGGCAGAAGAGTTATGAAAGTTCAGTATTACTCAATCATTGACCAGCTGAGAAAGACTCCTGCCCAAATTTCTCTACTATCAATTTCTCTACTATCTCTGCTCATGCATTCAAGAGAGCATGCTCGTGTGCTAATAGAGATCCTGAACGAGGCACATGTCTCAGAGAAGACCACAGTGACTCAGTTAGAGAAGATGGCCAACAGATTTTTTGAGGTGAATAGAATCACCTTTACTGATGATGAACTCCCCGAAGAAGGAGCCGGGCATAACAGGGCTTTACACTTGACTGTTAAATATGAGGGGCACTACGTAAAGCGAGTCATGGTTGATGGAGGCTCAAGCGTAGATGTATGCCTCTCTCTACCTTGCAAAGCATGAAGATAAATACAGATAGAATCTGACCCAGCAATGTCCGCATCCGAGTTTTTGATGGCTCAACGAGAGATACCATTGGGGAGATCAACCTCTCCATGATGATTGGGCCGGTTGACTTTGAAATCGTCTTCCAATTAGTGGACATGGACATTTCTTATAAATTTATTCTTGGAAGGCCATGGATCCATATGGCCCGAGCTGTACCATCCACCTTGCATCAGATGCTCAAATTCGATCATGACAGGCAAGAAATTATTGTTCACGGGGAAGACGAGTCGTCCATTTATAAAGACCCGTTAATCCCATGTAATGAGGCCAATGAAGGGTGTGCGTCCATTGTCTATCAAGATTTTGAAGTGGTTCCTATGGACCATGTTAAGGAAGGAAGGCCCATTCTACATCCTCATCTTTCCGCCACGTCTGTAATGGTGGTTGCACTTATGCTGAGAAAGGTTTATGAGCCAGGAAAAGGCTTGGGGGCATTAATGCAAGAAATTTCGGAGCCTATTTCTCCATTTAGTAACCAGGGTACTTTTGTCTTAGGCTTCAAGCCAACACAAGCAGACGAAGAAAAATCCAAGCACCACAAAAAACATGGATGGGTCTTGCAACAACCTATCCCTCACATTTTCTACACTTTTGTCAAGCCACAACTCCAAGAAGGTCAAAATTCCTCGGCACAGGCAAACATTGATGAATTTCCATGGACTCAACCAGATATTTTCTGAAGTGAATATGATCCAGGCTGGTGAAGGCACTAGTCGTGCCGATATGCAACTAATTGGCCTAGACACCATGCTCAGCAATTGGGAATCAACTCCTCTCCCCACAAGGAAAGAGTCTTGGTAGTTTGTTTTTGCAGCTTCTTTTTGTATTTTGGGTTACTTTTAGGGTTGTAATCCAAACATCTCAGTATGATTGTTTTTTTTATGTTAACCCTTCTATACTTTAAAATTCAATAAAATGCAATTCAGTTTCATATTAAGTTTTGTATCTTTTCCTTTTCCTAATTCCTGTCATTTTGTTTCTATTTCAGTTTTGTTAATACCGGCTTTAATAACATGACATGCATTCGGAATTCACGCCTAGATCTTAAAAAACTATCTAATTTCAAAATAATGCATCAAAAGGTCGAACATGATGAAGATGAGGCTGTTGAGGAAATAAAAAGAGAATTGGAACAATTTTGAAAACAAGCCTAAGACCAACCTCAATTAAACTGAGCCCATTAATATCGTAAGTCACGAAGATGTTAGAGAAACAAAGATAAGCATTCACATTGAACAAAAAACTAGAGATGCCCTGATTCAAATTTTATTTGAATACAGAGATGTGTTTGCTTGGTGTTATGATGTCATGCTGGGTTTAAGTGCAGATCTAGTGGTTCATAAGCTTCCCACGTATCCTGATTTTCTACCAGTCCAACAAAAGGAACGAAAATTTAAAACGGGCATGAGTGGTAAAATTAAAGAGGAAATAATGAAACAACTGAGTGCCAATGTGGTCAGAGCTGTCCGATACACCACCTAGGTGGAAAATATTGTGCAAGTGCCAAAGAAGGATGGAAAAACTAAAGTCTATGTTGACTATAGGGACCTGAACAAAGCAAGCCTAAAGGATAATTTTCCTTTACCAAACATCCACATTCTTGTAGATAATTGTGCAAAGCATGAGATACAATCATTTGTGGATTGCTATGCTGGGTACCACCAGATCCTTATGGATGAGGACGACGCAGAAAAGACCGCTTTCACCACTCCAATGGGTACCTATTGTTATATGGTCATATCATTCGATTTGAATAACACATGGGAAACTTACATGAGGGCCATGACCACCATTTTTCAAGACATGATGCACAAGGAGATTGAAGTATATGTCGATGATGCCATCATAAAATCAAAGACACAGGCTAATAACGTGCGCGATTTGAAAAAGATCTTCGAACGGATTCGAAGGTATGGCCTTAAGCTTAATCCAGCCAAGTGTGAATTTAGGGTTCCATCTGGGAAACTCGATTTTATAGTCATCCAGAGAGGCATCGAATTGGATCCATCTAAGATAAATTCCATTCGAGATCTGCCACCCCCGAAGAAAAAAAAGGAAGTCATGAGTTTGCTCGGGAGGTTGAACTACATCAGTAGGTTCATTTCTCAACTCAAAACCACGTGCGAGCCCATCTTTAAGTTGTTGAATAAGGATGTTGCTATCAAGTGGAGGGACGGTTGCCAAAAAGCTTTTGACAGGATCAAAGATTATTTGTTAGAACCCCCTGTATTGGTCCCACCTAAACCTGGTAAGCCTTTGTTTTTATATCTATCGGTAATGGATAATTCCTGCGGATGCATTATAGGGAAACATGATGTAACAGGCAAAAAGGAACAAGCAATTTATTATTTCAGCAAGATGTTCACTAATTACGAGGTTAAGTATACCCTTTTAGAAAGGACATGTTGTGCCTTGACTTGGGTCGCTCAGAAGCTGAGGCATTATCTCCTAGCCTACACTACTTACCTCATATCCAAAATGGATCCTTTGAAGTACATATTTCAAAAGCCAATGCCCACTGGCAGGCTCGCAAAATGGCAAATTCTGCTCAAAGAGTTCGATATCATCTATGTCACTCGCACTACAATGAAATTACAGGCTTTGGCAGATCATTTGGAAGAGAATCCAGTTGATGATGATTACAAACTACTGAGCACATACTTCCCAGATGAAGAGGTCAACTCAATATAGGAAGTAGTTCCGGATGACAACCATGCATGGAAAATGTATTTTGATGGGGCTGTCAATATCAAAGGAGTTGGGATCGGGGCAATCCTTATCTCACCTACTGGACAACATTACCCTGCAATGGCCCGACTTCGATTCTTCTGTACCAATAATATGGCAGAATACGAAGCTTGTATCATGGGTCTGAAAATGGACCTCGATTTAGATGTGCATGAACTTTTGATTATGGGAGATTCCGACTTATTTATTCGGCAATCCCAAGGCGAATGGGAGACTCGAGACATCAAGCTTATTCCACATAGACAATGTGTGCAAGACTTGAGAAAAAGATTCAAATCCATTGAGTTCAGGTATATTCCCAGGTTTCATAACGAGCTAGCCGATGCCTTGTCTACATTAGCTCGATGCTCCCTTATCCAGGTAACACTCATATTGATCTTCTAGAAATCCAAGTTTGGAATCTACACAATTACTGCAATACAATTGAGACAGAAACAGATGGTGAACCATGGTATCATGACATAAAACGATTCCTAAAAACAAGGTAATACCCAGAGCATGCCAAGGGAGATAAAAAAAGAACTATAAGGCAGCTCACCGATGGTTTCTTCTTGAATGGGGAAATTTTGTACAAAAGAACCCCAGATTTGAACTTGTTGAGATGCATAGATGCCACAGAAGCTGAGCGGATCATGAGTGAAGTGCATTCAGGGGTGTGTGTGTACCTCAAATGAATGGATATGTTTGAGCGAAGAAGATTCTGCGGGAAGGGTATTATTGGCTCACTATGGAGTGAGATTACTTCAGTTTTTTTCGCAAGTGTCACCAATGCCAGATTCATAGTGACCTGATTCACTCGCCACCTTCGGAGTTGCATCCTATGTCCTCTCTTTGGCCTTTCGTTGCTTGGGGAATGGATGTTATGGGGCCAATCGAGCCAAAGGCTTCAAATTGGCATAGATTCATTTTGGTTGCAATTGATTACTTCACCAAGTGGGCGGAGGCCATCACTTTCAAAGCGGTCACCAAGAAAGCAGTGGTAGAATTTGTTCATTCAAACATCATTTGTCTCTTTGGTATCCCAAAAACCATTATCACTGAAAATGGAGCCAATCTAAATAGTCATTTGATGAAGGAGGTATGCTAGCAATTTAAAATTATGCATCGCCATTCTACCCCTTACCAGCCAAAAGCCAATGGAGCCGTTGAAGCAGCAAACAAGAACATCAAGAAGATTCTTAGGAAGATGATCCAAGGTTCTAGACAATGGCATGAAAAGTTGCCTTTTACTCTTTTGGGATACCGCACGACTGCTCGCACATCTGTTGGTGGAACTCCTTATCTGTTGGTATATGGAACAAAAGCTGTAATACCGGCTGGGATCGAAATTCCCTCTCTTCAGATCATTGTGGAATCGGAGATTGAAGATACAGAATGGGTAAAGACCCGATTAGAACAACTAATGCTGATTGAGGAAAAATGGCTAGCATCAGTGTGCTTTGGCCATTTATACCAGCAAATAATTGCATGCACTTACAACAAGAAAGTCGTCCCAGGCACTTCGAGGTAGGCCAACTCGTTCTGAAACACATTCTTCCACACCAAGTAGAAGCTAAAGGATAGTTCGCCCCAAACTGGAAGGGACCCTACATCATCAAGAAAGTGTTACCAAAAGGGGCCTTGCACTTGGTAGATGAAGAAGGAAGGGTACCAGACATGACTATTAACGCAGATGCAGTCAAAAGATATTATGTCTGATATATACCCACCGTGGAACTTTCGCACATGATTTTCTCAGAATTGAGATGACGAAGGCTATCATTGCTTGCTATTCTAAATAGGTGTCATCCTTTTGTTTACCCTTTTGATATGTATTTGTCTTCTTTATTTTCCGCTTTTTGGAACCTATGTACTTGCAACAAAAAACAAAAGATAAAGAAAAGAAGTCAAACCACAAATTTCTGAGTCATTGAACTACGTCCGACCTGATTCCGAAAGGATACTTAGGCAGCCTTACCCTGGGCTTGGTACCATCATAACAAAAAATCCATATTCCTAATACTCCAAAACTGGGGTAGAAGTTTGTTTTATTTTACGGTTTTTTTGTAGAAACAGTTCCAAAAGTTGTAATTCAGTTCAATGTTCTTTTCTCCTTTTCCTTATTAAGAACTTCTGATCGATCTTTGAGAATATTTGAAGTCCCCATGCCAGGGGGCATTGGGAAACCTTCCACATATCATATCTTAGTAAAAAAAAGAGAAAAAATTAAAATAAAAAATGAGAGTCTTATCGGTGAAAACCTGTATGGGCACTGTAAGGCGACAGTGAGCAAAGAAATGATAGAGTCTTATCGGTGAAAACCCGTATGGGCACTGTAAGGCAATGGTGAGCAGATAAATAAGAGAGGTCATTTAGCAAAAACCCGCAAAGGGCGCTACTAGCCGAATAAGGGTCTTCGATACTCCGACATAAGCACAACCAAGACAGTTTCAAGATGAACGTTTGCAATGGATTTTGAGAATTATACAACTCAGACGGATCAGGAGTCCAGTACAAAATGCATGTCATGATTCATTGAAGTTGGCACACACCTCCAGATAAGTCTCCCTATTCCTTTCCACGAAAGGGACACCTTTTGTTTAAGAACAATTCTATTTCACTTTCAATTATTCTTATGGTTTTACCTATAATTTTTCTTTGAGTCCCTTTCGGTCTAATCCTGCATCAAAATCGAAGCAAAGAAATGGCTGCAAAACTGGCTACAGTTTCCCGTAATATCGAGCACAATTTGGGCATATATGGCATTGACGAAGGCACAAATCCATCTGTGATCTCGTTTGATAAGGCGAACAAAGTATCTTAAAGAAACTGAAAAGGTCGCCTAAGCAAGTCCTTCTTTATGAGAAAAGTTGATTGGCACTATGGACACAAACTGGTACTGGGTGCAAGAGAAAGTTTGATTTTTAAGGGGTAAAATTCCTTGGCTTAGATACAAGGGTTAGCGGTACCATTGAAATCCGAGTATGAAACAGTCAGGGAAAATGTCGGAAAATAAGGTTTCCAGAATGCAATACAGAGTATCCGAGCACCTTGGTACTACACTGAGAGAATCAGTTCTTCAAAAGCAGAGTTGTCGTAAATTCAAACTACAACAGGGAATCAAGACCACAAACCGACCAACACTTTGAAAACTCACAAATTTTTCTTTGTTTGAAGCAGGAACAAAGCAACGCAGAATTGGAGATTCTCAAAGGACGAATGTCACCAAATGTAAGCTCCATAAAATCTCCCTTTTATTTTATCTTCAGCATGCATCACTACTGTTAACACCTCCCATTTTCGTAGCTTAACCAGGTAGCAACGTTTCGCCTAGGGGGATCCAGCTCATAGTTTCGGGTAGAAGTACTCTTCGCTCAGGCAGTTTAACGTAGCTTAACTCAGGTAGAATCCTTTCGCCTAAGGAGATTCAACTCATATTTCTGGGTAGAAGTACTCTTCGCCCAAGTTGTTTTACGTAGCTTAACTCGGGTAGAACCGCTTCGACTAGGGGGATCCAGCTCATAGTTTTGGGTAAAAGTACTCTTCGCTCAGGGTGTTTTGTGTATCTTAACTCAGGTAGAACCGTTTCGCCTAGGGGGATCCAGCTCATAGTTCCGGGTAGAAGTACTCTTCACTCATGTTGTTTTAGCATAACTTAACTTAGGTAGAACCTTTTCGCCTAGAGGGATTCAACACTTTATCAGTAATACATGGTACCAACCCGTGGTTACATTCCTCTTTAGTAATACATGGTACTAACCCCTAGTTACATTTTATCTCAATAATACAGGGTACCAACCCCTGGTTACATTCCTCTTTAGTAATACAAGGTACCAACCCTTGGTTACATTTCATCTCAGTAATACAGGGTACTAACCCCTGGTTACATTTTTTTAGTAATACAGGGTGCCAACCCCTGGTTACATTTCATTTCAGTAATACAGGGTACCAACCCCTAGTTACATTTTCCTTTCCAGTAATACAGGGTACTAATCTCTGGTTACATATCTTCTTAGTGATACAGGGCACCAACCCCTGGTTACATCCCCTTTCAGTGACACAAGGCGCAAACCCCTGGTTACATTCCCTTCCGGTAATATAGGATACCAACCCCTGGTTACATTCTTTCCAGTAATACAAGGTACCAACCCCTGGTTTCAATTTCCCCCCCAGTAATACAGGGTACCAACCCCTGGTCACATTCCTTCTTAGTGATACAGGGCACCAACCCTGGTTAATTTCCATTTCAGTAATACAGGGTATCAACCCCTGGTTACATTCCTTTCAGTAATACAGGGTACCAACCCCCGATTACATTCCTTCCTAGTGATACAAGCACTAACCCCTGGTTACTTTCCATTTCAGTAATACAGGGTGCCAACCCCTGGTTAAATTTCTTTCCAGTAATACGGGGTACCAACCACTGGTTACAACTTCTTTTCAGTAATACAAGGTACCAACCCCTGGTTACATTCCTCTTTAGTAATACAGGGTACCAACCCCTGGTTACATTTCATCTCAGTAATTCAGGGAACCAACCTTGGTTACATTTCTTTTAGTAATACAGGGTACCAACCCCTGGTTACATTCCTCTTTAGTAATACAGGGTACCAACCCCTGGTTACATTTCATCTCAGTAATTCAGGGAACCAACCTTGGTTACATTTCTTTTAGTAATACAGGGTACCAACCCCTAGTTACATTCCTTTCAGTAATACAGGGTACCAACCCTTGGTTACATTCCTTCCTAGTGATACAGGGCGCCATTCCCTGGTTACTTTCCATTTCTGTAATACAGGGTGCCAACTCCTGGTTACATTCCTTTTCAGTAATACATGGTACCAATCTCTAGTTACATTCCTTTCCAGTAATATAGGGTACTAACCCCTGGTTACATTTCCTTTCAGTATCAGGGTACCAATTCTTGGTTACATTCATTTCCAGTAATATAGGGTACCAACCCCTAGTTACATTTCTTTTCAATAATACAGGGTGCCAACCCCTGGTTACACTCCTTTCAGTAATACAGGGTGCCAACCCCTAGTTACATTCCTGTAAGTAATACAGGGTACCAACCCCTGGTTACATACCTTCTCAGTAATACAGGGTTCCAACCCCTGGTTACCTTCCCTATCAGTAAATACAGGGAGGCAACCCCTAGTTATGTTCCCTTCTAGTAATACAGGGTACAAACCCCTGGTTACATTCCTTTTCAGTAATACAGAGTACCAATCCTTGGTTACATTCCTTTCCAGTAATACAGGTTACCAACCCCTGGTTACATTCCTTCCTAGTGATACATGGTGCCAACCCCTGGTTACTTTCCCTTTTAGTAATAGAGGGTAACAACCCCTGGTTACCTATCCTCTTGGTAATGTAGGGTACACAATCCCTCGTTATAAATTTTATCTCTTTTAGCTAGTTTATACTACTATTTATGTGTGCATTTCAACAATTATAGCTTTCTCTGATAACTCACAAAATTTTCCTAGTCCAAATTGGGGCAGAAAAAGTTTGTTCGTTTTGTTCGTCTTTGATGGCTTTGCAGGCCTCGCCGTAGAGCACAGATAACGGTTAAAGCTTGCGGTTTCAGTTCCTCAGCAGAAGAAAGAAGTCTTTCGATCACAAGATAGTTGGAGTTAGCATTGATAATGTGTCAGCAACCCAGCTTCTCAAATTTCATTTTCCCAAATTTTGATCGGGAAATCAAGCAATCGAGAATGAGCCATAATATTTTCTTCAAAGAGCATCAAGATCCAATCTAAGGTCAACAGAAGAGAGCAGGTCAAGAATCAAGATTTGACTCCACAAGACATATAGATAGGAATTTTGTAACTCTTAGATTGAGAGGCATATGTAATGCTCATCTTTTTATCTTTTGATGTAAGAAGCGAGTAACAATAACAAAAACAGAAGCATCAACAACAGTCTTAACTCCAGTGTCCGGTAGTCCCAACTACCAAATTTTTTTAGAACTACACTGACTTGATTCTTTTATAGCCAAGGATATGTAGGAAACCTCGAAAGCAAGGCTCGGTCACCTTTTTCACAAAAAAATAAAAAAATTGCTTTCATTGTAGTGATGTGTGAGAAAAAATTAGTCATGGCATTCACTTTTCTTTGCACGAAAACTCTTCATGTTCTCGAGCAAAGAGGGGCAGCAGTGAATACCTAATTTTTGCTCGCTTTTAATTCTTCTACAAATGCTAATATTTGGATGATTTTTAGTTGTTTGTGCATTTTTATATGCATTCCTTTATTAAAAATACCAAAAATAGTTTTTACCTTTTATTTGTATATTTTAGTTTGTATTTTTATATTTATATATACCAACAAAAAATTTCTTTCTACTTGTATATTTTTTTAGGACTAAATAAGATAATTAGGAGTTAAGGTATTGGGCTAGTGTATTTTAATTTAAATTGAGCCAAAATTTTCCCAAAATTGGCCCAAAATCAGAAGCACAAAGAGCCACAGATCTGGTCCAAACGGGGCTGCCAGAGGAGGGTCGAAACGACGTAGTTTTATATCGAAACTACGTCATTTTGGTCAAGTGACTTCAACAATAAATCTCATCCGTTCAACTCTCTCTCCATTCTCCCTCCCTCTATGCCGTTTTTCCCCTCGCGGCGGCGCCACCGTGGCTCCACCACAGGACACCAGTGGACCGCCTCATTTACACCGCAAAAATTCACCATCTTCTGCTCTTGCCATATCTCCAACTCAAATCTTTCAAAAGCCTTCCTATCTCCACGAATCTAGCTAAAACTGAAACCCTAGCCGCACCCTGTTTCTCAAATTTTTGAAGTTCTAGGCCCCACACTACAATACCTACATCAATGGATAGAGATCTTCAATACCTACCTATTGATTTCAATCTCACCCAAAACTCCGGTGATAATTGTTTTGGCCACTCGCCGGTTGCGGCAACCACCACCAAACACACTACTTCTCCATCTTCGCTTCTTTCGGCCCAAGAACTCTCTTTTCCTTCCGGCATAATGCTGGAATCCCTTGTTTTAGAATTTTTCGGAGTGAAAGGGGTGTTTCAAGGTCAGGAAACTGTTGCTCGAGTTCCCGGCACCTTCTTATTGCTCGAGTTACACCAAATTCCCTAATTTGGTATAAATCTAATCCCACTCTTCTTATTTGTATTGATTTCTGATTTGTTTGTCTGTTAATGTAATTTTGAGTTTAGTTGTTTTAATGTATCATTCAATAAACTACTTTAGTCTTCGCTCAATATTTTTGCATAATATGTTAGTTTAGTTGTTTAGTCTTCTACTACGTGTCACTTTTGACTAATTGGTGCAATGTTTAGATGTTTCATTGGGCTGAATTAACTATGTTTGAAACTTGTTTTGGTTTGTTTGATCATTGTCTTAATTATAGATTTATCATGATTTGTTTCTATTTAGATATTGATTTACTTTGAAATTCGGGCAACATTGGATCTTTGAATTGTTTAACTGCCCGATAGTCTCAGTTTACATTTGTTTGCTTAGTTTTGAGTTGAAATAGAGATTAAGAGGGCAATAGTATTTGTGAATTTTCAAATGAAGTACAAAGTTGTTGCCTTGATGCATTTTTACTGTTTCAAAAGCCTTTGGAGTACAATACTCCAAAGTTTTGTTCATAGTTGGTAAAAGGGACTACCTTTGGACAGATTTTTGACCAAAAAATTGTCCTTTGAATAGTACTGGACAAATTTTTGGTGAAACAATTATGAATGCCTTGATTTTTCTCCTATAAAAGAAACACAACAACATACATAAAGGGCAGCATCTAGAGCCTTAAAAGATCCTGGCAGCCCTTTCTTACTTTGAAAACCCTTTAAAAAAAAGAGTTTCCGAGTTCGTTCTTAGTTCTAAAGTAGTTCTTCTAGGGTTGGAGTTTATTTTTCCCTGCTTTTCCTGACTGGTTGTGTTTGCTGTTGCTGGCCAGAAAGTGTTGAATTTAACAGTGGTGAACATCTGAGTTCATCACTAGCTAAGTCACGCATTTATGCTAATTAGGTAATTTTTCATCATGTCGTTAAATTTCAGCTTCAATAAATGACGATGATAGGTTATTTTGAAGGAATGTTACTTGTATTGACTGCTATTGATGTGTTGTTCTTCTGTTAAGCATATAATTTTTTTAAACTTGTCTAGAGATGAATGGTCGAGTATTAGATTCTATCTTCATGTTCTGTAGGCAGATAGTATAGATTATTTTTATTATATCTGCAAGTAAGATTAATTAGTAGAAAGGTTACGTCCAGTTGGGTGAAAGGTTTAACATCTAAATAAGCATGAGAAAAGGTTGTGGCTTTAGAAGTTGTTTGAGTGTCATTCCTCCCCTATCTCTATTTAACTGATAAGTGTTTGTCTAACCAAAGAATTAGATTCTTAGTCAAAGCTATTTTAAGAAGTACTCGGGCTTCTGATACCCGTATAATAAGAATTAAACTTGTCAATAAGAAAGCAATAAGATCACATAAAGTAAGTATATTTCAGTAGTGGTTCGAACGTGTCCATACAAGTGAGATTTTACTCCTTTCTATAGGAAATTTCTTAATATAACGTCTACTCTCCTTAATTATTGAGCATTAATGAATATTTATATCATTAATGTAACGTTACAATAGGTAATCGTAACTATTGAGTGAAGATTCTGTAACATTTAGATCATTGATTGAAGATCTATGAATCTGCCCTTTATTCTGCCCTAGTTCATTCTGACCGTGTCTCTTCAACATCTCGATTAGATGGTTACGATTCTAATTATCTCGTGGGTGTTTAATCCATACCTCTTTTCTCCGTACCTCTTTCCAAGCTTTCATCCAGCTGTCGCCCTTCCATTGTTCCACGTATACTGCTTTGTCATCCAAGATATGACATGTGTAGTGTCTATTTTTTACCAATACATATAGTCCCCCCACTCACCATTTATTTATCAATTGAATATTTGGTAAGTGGATACACATTTATGGCGGGAATTTTTTGCCGCCATTCTACTCATCTCATTGCATCTGTCTCTGAACGTTCACTTCGCTTGTCACTTCTATTAAATACATGTGCCACGTGGTGATTCCAGATTGGTTCTGTAATTCATCAACGCACTTTAAGGCTTTTTGCGGCTGCATCAGTCACGAAGTGACAGTTTGAATAATGACTTCCACATCAGTATCTTTCCATTTTTTGACGGTTGCCTTCGTGTATAAATACCCATTTTTGCCTTTGATTATACGAAAACCTTCTAACTTTCTTTTGTTGCTTGCAAGTCCTTCTTTCATGCAAATATGTCTTCTTTAAACCAAGACCCAAAAAAAGTAATAATAGTCGATGAACTATCTCCTTCTTCTGCTTCGATCCGGAGTAGGAGGGGCGGTAGATTAAGGAGTTTGGGCTCAACACCTTCTAGAGGGTCTTCTTCTTCTCAATGTAACATTACTCCCCCACCAAGTTCTAGGGTTATTGTTACTCCATCTTCTTCTAGGGCTAGAGCTTCTAGATCTTCTTCTAAGGGTCGAGAGTCTAGTGCACCACTTCGCGAACCAAAGGTAGATGATATTGTACCCGCTGAATTTTCTTTCGTAAATGACAGTGAATCCACAAAAAAACTAGCTTTCTTCCATGACGTCTCATGATCGTGCTGGTCTTTACCCTACTTAAATTACCTAAGGTTTGATTTCTCTTGTGCATAGAGACTGTTATTGGAAATTTGATTTCCTGGTCTTGGTCCCCAATGAAAATCAAAGTATAACTTCTTACAAAGCAGGCCATTCTTTTGTATATACCTACCCTTTTACTTTGGGTTTTAGGCCTTCCATCGACCCTGTCATTATAGAGTTTTGTCGATTTTTTAACGTGTGTTTGGGACAAATCAGTTCTATCGTCTGGAGGGCAGTAGCATGCCTCAGATATTTGCCTAACTTAGCTTCACTTCCTTTTACCTTTTATCATCTTATTCACCTCTACTCTTCCAAGTTATTCCGCCAAGGAATCTTTACTCTTGTGGCTAGGAATAAGAGAGTTTAGTCAATCCTGATGATGATAAAGATAGAGGTTGGTATGCCAGATTTGTTGCTGCCCCTACAGGTGGATTAGTAGGTGAAGAAAATTTACCCTTCCCTGAGAAGTGGATCTTTGCACGTAAGTTTTTGTTTACTCACTTATTCCTTATCTTGATAGATTTTCAGTACCGTTACTGTTTTTGTCTTTTTTCAGCAACTATGGGAACCGTCGAGGAGATTTCCGATTTCCGTGGTTGGGTATAAAAATTGTTGTTGATCGCTCCAATGGAAGAACATTCTTGGAAATACCTTTCTGCAAGGTTTGGTTGGAAAGTAAAAACCCATGGTAGGTTTTTTTTTATGTTTCCCTTTTCTCTCTTTTTTGAACTTCTCTAATCCCTTTTGTTTGCTAGGGTTTCCCACTCGTGTGTCACCGCTACTGCTATAACTGCTTCGAAGCTCTCTTTGGCCAAGGCTCAAGAAATTATCTTAAATTCTTCTTCGTCAAAAAGGAATGTGGATAGGACTTAAACCTTAGTAGATGAGGAGGAGCAGGAGGAAGACTAGTTGGTTCGTAGGAAACGAGTAAGAAGAAAAGTCAGGTCTGATGACGAATCTGCTCCCCTTACTGGTCCATCTTCCGTGCATGAGCCTGATCATTCTACCCTTGCATACTCTGAGGAGGAAAATCCTTCTGCAGCCATTGAGTCAGTTGAGAAATTGGTCCATAAAACTTTTTGGCTCAATTACAGAGGAGACGCCTCATGCCATCTTTCCTCCTTCTGCTCCAGTGGAACTTCAGTCCGCCGTGCCTGTTGCTGTTTCTGCTTCCCCGTCTATGCCACCCGTGGATCCTTCATCAACCCTTACTACCGTGCCTTCTATTATTGAAGTAGGATCGTCTAGAAATGGGGAGATGAAGCGAATTATGATCGAGGTTCCTGCGGAAGGTAGCCTCTTAAAGAAGTCAGTCCAGGCGGATGTGTGGTTGAAGCCCGGTTGAAAAGTCAAAATTGGAAAGTCATAGCTCCTTAACGTGGATGAATGAGATTATACACTCATCTTTGAAGGTAACCTTTCTGTTATTTCTTCTTAACACTAGCCTTTGCCGTATCTAATTTTCCCTTCTTTTTGTGTAGATCAATCTCATTGGTACAGAGTTGATGAAAAGGATCGTACATGCGGAGCAGTTAATGAATGACCACCATACCGAGGCTGATAACTGGAAGGAACAATTTGAGAGCCTTCAACTTGATATGGAAGCAGTAGAAGAGGAAAAGTGCACCTTAGAGCAGCAGGTTAGAGTAATTGCAGCGGAATTGGCCATCGAGAAGGCTTCATCAAGTCAAGCAGGCAAGGATAAAAACATCATGGAGTCTTCCTTTGCGAAGCAGCTTTCCCATGCTACTGAAGAGATAAGAAGATTAAAGGATTTGTTGGACTAGAAGGAGGCTTATGCTGGTGAACTTGTGCAATCACTTATACAGACCCAAGAGGACCTCCGTGAATCTTCAAACAAGATTCAATTTCTGGAAAGATCTCTTGCCCCTTTGCAGTCTTCTTATGATGCTATCGTGGTTGAAAGAGATGAGATGAGACTCGATATTTAACAATGGGAGAAAGATTATGAGGATCTTGAGGATAAGGCAGTTGTTGATGTGAGTTGGGTTTATTAGAATGCCCGTCTTGACACATTGACAGAAATGGGCTAAGAAAATTTTGACTTAGAAGATGAAATTTCCAAGACTAAGGAGACGATTGAAAAGTCTCGGCTAAGTCAAAATTTTTCATCACCTGAAGTTGAAGTTCCAATGGGTGATGAGATCGTGCCTGATGAAGATGTTTCCCAAGCCTCGCCATCTTAAGCTGCTCCTCCTGCTGATGAAGATGACTCTCCCAGTGCCTATTGAAAGTTTATCAACCCCTCTCTTTTTCTTTTTTGGAACAATTGGTGGTTACCCCCGGTCCCATTTGGGGGTGAGGTTTGGTTTAGTAAGTCCCCAATGACAACTTAAGGGCAACTTTGTATAAACAAATTTGGTTTAAACTAAGTTAATACTTAGTTTTTACCATTATATAATATTAATATTTACATTTCTTAGCATGACTTGTGTTTTTTCGAGTTTTCATTTTACTCTTAAGTGTTTGCATGCTTTATGTTCGGGTTTTTGTTTTTACCCCTTTGGTATTTAATTTTGCATTAAAAAAATGCTTCAGTATTTCGTGTCTTTATGAAATAAGCACGATTTATAAAAGAGGGCCCCTTGTGAACGACACTTAATGAAGAAGACGTCTCAGCTTCATAATGGTGTAAACATACAAAAGAGATATAGGAATTCACATGTTTCTTCCAAATAATATTTTGTAGAAAGTCTTTATATTATTCGAATTTTCGTAACATTTTACATGTGTTTGAGCATCGTCTATGACTCTTTGGTAACTGTTTTCTTTTACAACAGGTTTTGAATAAACATTGGGGTTTGAATTTCTACCCGTAACTAAATTCTTCCTTTAACCTAAACATTCGTTTACATTCACGAGTATGTTCTTTGTAGGTTTCTGAATCAGGCTTTGTGTTTTTGTCTTTGGCTCTTTGATTCTGCTCATAACTTTTGATTAGTTGGAAGAAAATGAATCTTAAGGCTTGAACTTTGACTCTTTTGATATTCTTCTTTGCCTCTTCCATATAGTAGTCCCCCAAGTGTTTGAGCTTTGAAGAATGAAATCTCGAGCATTTGACTATTCCTTTCTTGTGGTACTTTTCCTGAAAAGGAAAAACATACGGGACTCGAAGGTATATAGTTTAGATGATGACTGATTAACCCTTTAAAACGTCCATAAGAAAGTTGTAACCCTAGACCGGGAATTCAGTTTTTTCCTCGTGTCTATTCAGGTCTAATATCATCATCTGGTTATGGGTTAGCTTTTTTCCTATCATCTAAAATGGTTAGTATAATTTTAACTGTACTAAATAAAATTGAACATAATGATACCTTACCATGGGTATTCCTTTTCCTTAGAAGTAATATTTGTTCAAGTGAACAACATTCCCACTTTTGGTAAAATTCTGCCATCCATGGTTTCTAACTCATAGGATCCTTTTCCAGCAATACCACACACTTTGTAGGGTCCTTCCAAATTTGGATTTATTTTTTCTGCTCCGGCCTCCTTTGTTGATTGAAAGACTTTCTTAAGGAAGAAGTCCCCAATTTTGAAATATCTGAGGTGAGCTTTTCTATTGTAATATCACTCTATGATTTCCTTTTGAGCTGCCATGCATATTAAAACAGCTTCTCTCCTTTGCTCGAGTTAATCCAGATTTGTTCTCAACTTGTCATTATTTGTTTCTTCTGTTACTGTTGTGAATCTCATGCTCGGTTCACCAATTTCCACTAGTATCAGAGCTTTTGAACCGTAACCAAGCGCGAATGGGGTTTCTCTCGTGGTTGTCTTTTCAGTAGTTCTATAAGCCCATAATACTGCCTGTAGTTCTCAGGCCAATTTTCCTTAGCTTTTTCCAATCGTTTCTTCAGATTGTTAACAATTATTTTATTTGTTGACTCAGCTTGCCCGTTAACCACGTGATGATATGGTGATGAAGTGATTCATTTGATTTTCTAGCTTTGGAAGAATTCTGTGATTTGTGAGCCTATGAATTGTGGGCCATTGTCACATACAATCTCCTTCGGTACACCATATGATGTTTCTCCATATGAATCTTTTCACTTCTTTTTCTCGCACCTGTTTAAAAGCATCTTCCTCCACCCATTTTGAGAAATAATCTATTAATACAAGTAAAAATCGTACCTTTCCTCTGGTTGGGAGTAAAGGTCCTACTATATTCATTCCCCATTTCATAAATGGCCAAGGTGGTACAACCGGGTGTAATAGTTCTGCAGGCCGATGCATATTGTTAGCATACCGCTGACATTTATCGCATTTAGATACGAATTCTTCAGCGTCTTCTTCCATTTTAGGCCAATAGTACCCTACTCTGATTAGGGTTTTGACTAAGGACCTTGCACTTGCGTGGTTCCTGCAATGTCCTTCGTGTACTTATTTCATCACGTATTCAGTTTGATTTGGTCCAAGAAACCTTGCTAGGGGACCTCTAAACATTTTGCGATATATAGTGTAATGATCTAGGCAGTACTGTGCAGCTTTTCGGCGAAGTGTTTGAGCTTCTTTCTTATCTTCAGGCACGGTACCACCCTGCAAAAAATTTACAATGTTGTTTCTCCAATCCCAAGTTAGATTATTAAATATTACCTCATTCTTTTCCTGGTGTATTGTTGAATGAAATAAGTGTATCACAATAGCATTGTCTTTATTTTTTACATCGGTAACTGCTGCAAGATTAGCTAACGCATCTGCTTCTGCGTTTTCCTCTCTAGGTACTTGCATAATCTTCCATGACTGGAATTGCCTCACCAGGTCTCGTGCTTTTTCCAGATACTATTGCATTCGAGTCTTTCTAGCAGTATAAGTCCCTTGCATCTGATTCACCACTAGTTGAGAGTCACTTTTGATCATGATCTGCTCAATTGAGAGTTTTCATGCTAATTCAAGTCCTGCAATGACAACTTCATATTCTTCTTCATTGTTAGTGATGGGATAACATTTAATAGCCTGCCTTATCTTTTCACCTGTGGGTGGTATCAAAATAATTCCCAATCCGACTCCTTTAATATTAGAAGAGCCGTCGGTGAATAGAGTCCATATTCCTAGATTAGCTCCGGTAAAGATTTGTAATTCTTTTTCTACTCCAGGAATTATGCTAGTGTTAAAATCTGCGACAAAATCGGGTAAAGCTGAGACTTTTGGAGCCCTAGGTTGATAGACTATGTCATATTCACTTAGTTCTATCGCCCATTTAGCCGTTCTTCCTGATAGTTCTTGCTTATGCAAATATTTCTCAAAGGATATGAAGTTACAACATTAATTGGGTGAGATTGAATGTACGATCTTAACTTTCTAGCTTCCATGATTAAAGCCAATGCTAATTTTTCTACAGAAGGATATCTAGTTTCAGCATCTAATAAGGACTTACTTACGTAATAGATAGGATATTGCTTACCTTTGTCCTCCATTACGCACTTACGGCTGTTTCTGCAACAACAAGATAAATGTATAACATTTTCCCTTCATTTGGTTTAGACAGCAGTGGGGGATTTGACAGATAAGCCCTCAAGTCTTTAAGAGCTTGTCGACATTCTTCAGTCCATTCGAACTGATTCTGCTTCTTTAGCACTGGGAAGAATTTAAAACTCTTCTCTGAAGATCTGGAGATGAATCTTCCTAAAGCTGAAATCCTACCTGTTAATCTTTGAAATTCTTTTTTGCTCGTGAGTATATCAGGCATTTCTTCAATAGATTTAATTTGAGCATGATTTACTTCAATGCCTCTATTTGATACGAGAAAACCCAAAATTTACCTGATTCGACGCCAAAATCGCATTTTTCTTGATTTAATTTCATGTTATACCTGCGGAAGATCTCGAAAGTAGTTGAGAGATGTTGGAATGATCTTCTGCCTGCGTTGACTTTACCAACATGTCATCAATGTACACCTCCATTGTTTCCCCTAGATGTTCCTGGAACATCTTGGTCACTAGCCTTTGATACATGGCTCCAACATTTTTCAAGCCAAAAGGCATGACTTTGTAACAATAAGTCCCCCTGTTCGTAATAAAGGATATTTTTTCCTCGTCTGAGGGGTCCATTTTTATATGATTGTAACCAGAATATGCATCTATAAAGCTTAACAATTCATGACCTGCAGTGGCATCAATGATTTGATCTATGTGCGGTAATGGAAATGAGTCTTTTGGGCATGCTTTATTCAACTCGGTATAATCTATGCATACTCTCCATTTACCATTCTTTTTAGGTACCACTATGGTATTAGCTAACCAATTAGGATATTTTACCTCACGTATTGAACCGATTTTTAAGAGTTTTTGTACCTCTTCATCGATCACTTGATTCTTGAATGATCCCTGCTTTCTTTTCTTTTTCTTGACAGGTACGAAAGATGAGTCTTCATTTAGTTTATGAGTCATCACTTCTGGGGGTATACCTGTCATGTCTAATGGGACCAACTAAAACAATGTGCATTAACTTTTAAATATTCAATTAACTTACCTCTTCTGGTCGGGCTTAGCCTTGCTCCTATGTGGATTTTTTGTTCAGGCTTAAGATCGAACAGTGGAACAACTTCGAGCTCCTCAGTTTGTCTTGATATTTTCATTCTCTTCTGGTTCTTGAATAACATCAGGTCTAGAATCCATGTCCGTATGTCTTGATAGGACATCCTTGGTGATTTGATTCACTGTGTCTTTATCATTTTCTTCCGCGTCTGTTCGTATTGCTCCCTCATCTTTTGATTCTTTCGCTATTTCTTTTTTATTGGAATGCATCACTGGGTTGATGTTTCTCGAAGTCTGCTGATCACCATGAATATGCTGGATTCCCCATTTGGAAGGGAATTTGATTACCTGATGCAAAGTAGATGGTACTGCATCCATGTCATGGATCCATGGTCTCCCCATGATTATATTATAAGCCATAGCTGTATCTATAACTTGAAATTTCGTTTCCTCGACGACGCCTTCTGCATAGGTATTAAGCTCAATTTCTCCTTTTGTTATGACAGTAGAGTTGTCGAATCTGGACAAGGAA
The DNA here is from genome assembly GCA_005239505.1 of Nicotiana paniculata. NCBI lineage: Eukaryota > Viridiplantae > Streptophyta > Magnoliopsida > Solanales > Solanaceae > Nicotiana > Nicotiana paniculata. The sequence goes on from ML332055.1 coordinate 60,912, forward strand.
CGTGTTTTTGGAATTACACGGTCCCCCATTAACATCTCTTCCACAACCCTCAGCAAAATGATATTGACGGAGCTACCTGGATCAATCAATACTCTTTTCACGTTAGTGACATGTATAAGTAGAGATATTACCAGTGCATCGTTATGTGGAAGCAGTACTCCATTAGCATCTGAGTCGTCGAATAAGATACTGTCAGCCTCCAAAGTTTCACGAGTCCGTTTCCCGTGGGTCACTGTGAACTTGGTCATTCTTCTTGCTGAAGTATAAGTTATGCCATTTACCTCATCTCCTCCATTTATCACATTTACAGTGCTCTTCAGAGATGGTGGTTTTGGGGGCTCCTGCCTATTCTTCATAGATGCATGTTTACCTTTTTCACTAAACAGTTCTGTTAGATAACCTTATTTTAGTAAGTGTTCTACCTTACCTTGCAATAATCTGCAGTCTGATGTTTTGTGCCCATGATTATTGTGAAATTCACACCTGAATTCTGGGTTCCTTCTATTTGGATTTGACCTCATTTCTTCGGGACAACGAACTTTATCACCCATAGTGTAATTAATTCGGAAGTACTTACATTGAAATTGTAATCTCCAATTCTTGCATTACCTCTACTTCACTCATCTCGATCCTTCCCAGATATTGATGATGATGAGCTCGAATCTCTATATGACGGTCTGTGATTAGGCCGTGGGATTTCAAATTTGGAACGAGCCTCTCTTCTCGAAGGTCCCATGTATGGATCGTACCTATTTTTGCCAGTTTTCCTTTATGATTCGGAACGTCTAGAAATCATCTTGTCTTATGTTTTTGATTGGGAAATAGTATCTTCTTCAATTCGTAGTTTGGTGTTGTACCTGTTATAAACATCATTCCATGTCATAGCTGGGAACTCTCTCAAGATTTCTTTGAGTCTCCTTGTGGCTTCAGAGCTTTTATCGTTCAAATTACTTGCAAAAGCCATAGCTGCCCAATTATCAGGTACTCTGGGTAGACGCATCCTTTCATGTTGAAACCTATCTATGAATTCACGAAGCAACTCCGTATCTCCCTGTTTTATTTTGAATATGTCTTCCATTCCCTTTTTCACTTTTTGCGCACCGAAATGTGCTTTTATAAACAAATCTGCAAGCTCAGCAAAAGAATCAACAGAATTTTCGAGAAAAAGAGAATACCATGTTAATGCTCCTTTAATGAGTGTCTCCCCAGAATTTTTGACCAACACAGATTCAATGTTTTGCTTAGTTAGGTCATTTCCTTTTACTCCTGTGGTGAAAGCAGTAAAATGATCACGTGGATCAGTTGTTCCATCGTACTTTAGTATGTCAGGCATTTTGAATTTCTTGGGAATCGGAAAAGGTGCTGCGCTTGGCTTCAAAGGTTGTTGACTGTATTTATCAATATCAATAACCTTGATGATAGGTGGTACTCCAGGAATTTGCTCGATGCGATTGTTTCGTTCCTTCACCTGTTTCTGCAAGGTTAGTATTAAAGATTGTAAATCTGAATTATTAGACATACCTGGTCTTCTTCAAGTGATTCATTTAGAGTGCCTCTACTTCCTGAATTTGCTAGTCCAGATTGTGGATTTTCTACAGTCGCGGTGTTGTTTGGAGGAGGCGTAGGTGCACAATTGGTAGCCCCCTCATGAAAGCTTGAAGAGCTTCACTCACATATTCACCAACCATCTGCTTCACAGGATCTTGTTCTCCTATTTGCTCATTTCCAATTTGATCATTGTTGTGAGTTGTAGATCTTTTTGGGGAGTTGTCCCTTGAACCTCGTGGGGATCCCTGGGGCGATGGAATTGGGGTTCCAGTTGTTTGTTGGTTGCTGTCGTTGGTATTCGACATGATTCAATAAAGGTTATACGAGAAAAATCAAAGATTATCAGATTCCCAGTAACATAACCAATTTGATTAACCAAAGAATTATATTCTTAGTCAAAGCTATTTTAAGAAGTACTCGGGCTTCTGATAACCGTATAATAAGAATTAAACTTGTCAATAAGAAAGCAATAAGATCACATAAAGCAAGTATATTTCAGTAGTGGTTCGAACGTGTCCATACAAGTGAGATTTTACTCCCTTTTATAGGGAATTTCTTAATATAACGTCTACTCTCCTTAATGATTGAGCATTAATGAATATTTATATCATTAATGTAACGTTACAATAGGTAATCGTAACTGTTGCATGAAGATTTTGTAATGTTTAGATCATTGATTGAAGATCTATGAATCTGCCCTTTATTCTGCACTGGTTCATTCTGACCGTGTCTCTTCAACTTCTCGATTAGACTGGAGGTTACGCTTCTAATTATCTCGTGGGTGTTTACCCTATACCTCTTTGCTCCGTACCTCTTTCCAATTTTTCATCCAGCTGTCGCCCTTCCATTGTTCCACGTATACTGCTTTGTCATCCAAGATATTACACGTGTAATGTCTATATGTTACAACGAAATTTGTGATGGAATCTAGTAAAAATCATATATTATTGATCCTTAGCTTATGGGTAACAACTTTCTTCAAGAATTTCTGAAATCCGAGCATGTGGGCCGGGGGTAAATTTTAGGAATCTTACAAATAGGCTTCGGTAATCCCTTAAATGGTGGAATTATGAACTTTTGAGCATAGATTGACTAGTTTATGTAATGTTTGGCTAGTTTCGAGTTGTTGGGGGTCAAATTTAGAGGTTTGGGCGCATTATTTAATCGGGAAGTAGGCTTGATACGAGGTAAGTCTCCTTTCTAACATTGTAAGAGGGAATTGTCTCCATAGGTAAAATAATTCATTATGTGCTACTATGTGTGGGGGCTACGTACGCACGAGGTGATGAGAGTCCGTGCGTAGCTATTATTGTACTTAAGTCCAGGTAGTCTAGGACCCAAAAGCATTCTATACTTGAATTATTTGTAACCTCAATTTAAATTGCTTAAGTCACGTCAAACTAGTAAATTAATTCCTAAATAAGTTAAACTTCGTTTTTCTAAATTGTAAAAAGGGAATTGACTTTCCCTCTGATAAGTGTTTCCTGATAAAATATAGATTGACTGTTTGAATGTGTGTATCTATGAGTACCTGCGTCACATGTATGTTTCACGATCGGGGTAACTCTATTATTTATAAATTTACCGAGTCACACGTATGATTCACGAGCGGGGTAATGGATGCATCTATGGTTCGCACCATTCGACCCTTCGGCAGTGCACATTTACTTTTCTGTTGGATCGGGCCATACGTCCTCGACATATTATGCTCATGTTAATTGCTTGATATTTTCCTGTGATTGTTAACTCGTTAAAAATGCCATGAAGAATAAAGTAGTAATTTGTTTGATAGGAATTGACACATAAAAATACATGTGAAAAGATTTGTCGTTTCTTCTTCTTATTGTTATTCATCTTTTATACTCATGCTTAGCCTTACATTAGATAAATTGTTTTGGCCTAGTAAGTGTCAAGTCGACCTCTCGTCACTACTTCTTCGAGATTAGACTGGATACTTACTGGGTACATAATATTTATATACTCATGCTACGCTTCTGTACTTAATTGTACAGGTTCCGAGGCAGGTGCATCTGGTTATCAGCTCGGAGCACGTTCTTGACTCCACGAGATTCAAAAATTCCACGGTGAGCTGCTTCTCTTGATGCCGTTCAGCAGCACATTGGAGTCTTTCCCTTTTGTTATTCTGTCTATAGCCTCTCAGATAGTAGGATAGGCGTATTCTTTTTATTTCTTTCTACTAGATGCCTGTATACTTGTGACACCGGTTCCTGGCACACACATTGGTAGACTATTATTTTGGACATGCAACTATTTAAAACTTAACTTTCGATCATTGCAATTAAATTGCCTTTGATACTTGTGATTTTCTCATGCTCGTGACAAGAACTCAAGTATTGTTAATAAAGTTTTATAAAATTAAGTGGAACTCACTAGACTAATTGTGTTGGCTAGCCTAACATCGACATTGGGCGCCATCGCGACCTAGATTAAGATTTGGGTTGTGACAACTTGGTAACAGAGCTCTAGGTTCATGTAGGTCTCACAAGTAATGGGAATACCCAATAGAGTCTTGCCGATCGGTACAGAGACGTCTGTATTTATCTTCGGGAGGCTATAGGGTGCTAGGAAATCTCTCTTTATTCATCTTTTGTCGTGCAATTGATAGTATACTAAATCTCACTCTTCTATTCTATCACATATGGTAAGGACATGCACAACCAATGTTCCAGACCCGGGAGGGGCCGCTGCCGCCGTTGCTAGAGGCCGAGGCAGAGACCGAGGGAGGGAACCAGCCCGAGGTAAGGGACGGGGGCGTCCTAGAGCTGCTCAGTTGCACCACCAGCAGAGGACCCTATCATTGAGGAGCAGGGTGAGGTGCCCGTAGCAGATCCTGTCCCGGTGGTTTCATGACAGCGCCGGGCTTTCAGGAGGTCATGGGCCGTATGATGCGGTTCATGGACATTATGACCCAGGCTGGTTTATTTCCAGCGGAACCGGCCACATCTCAAGCGGGAGGGGGAACATAAAACCCTACTTCTCAGGCCCCAGGACATGCATTTGCGGTTTATCAGACTTCGAGTACCCTACCCGTGGGTGGAGCCCAGCCAGTTGCAGCAGTAGCACCTGAGCCCCGACCTGCTGCGGACGACGATCCACAAAATTTATTGGACAGATGGACTAGACTTCACCCTCCTGTCTTTGGGGGCGAGCGTCATTAGGATACTCAGGATTTTATTGATAGGTGCAGGGACATACTGCACAACATGAGGATACTGGAGTCTCATGGGGTTGACTTCACTACTTTCCAGCTAATAGGCAGGGCCCGTAGATGGTGGAAGTCTTATGTTCTTGGCAGGCCAGTGGATTCTCCTCCCATCACCTGGGGGCATTTCACTTAGTTATTCCTGGACAGGTATATTCCACCCATTGAGAGGGAAGATCTGCGGTACCAGTTCGAGCAGCTTGATCAGGGTCAGATGTCAGTGACCGACTACGAGGCGAGGTTTTCTGAACTGTCTCGTCACGCACTTATGATACTTTCTACTGATGCAGAGAGAGTGCGGGAGATTTGTAGCAGGGTTTCATTCTGGTATTAGGGCCAACATGGCCCGAGAGGTGGATATGGGGACTCCTTATCAGCTAGTAGTGGAGATCGCCCGCAAGATCGAGGGCTATCGTCTGAGGAGTAGAGAGCATGGGAAGCATGATAAGAGAGCTCGGTTTTTTGGAGATTTTAGAGGTGCTCCGATTAGGCGCAAAGGTCAGTTTGGGAGGGGCCAGGCCAGCAGGAGCCCATATTCAGCACCACTGCCACCTCCTCGAGGCGCTCCCCTGAGGCCTTATTTCAGTGCCATGCTGGAGAGTTCTTATAGTCCGCCAGCTATTCAGGGTTCCTCCAGCGGGTATTGTGGTCATCAGGGTTTTTCCAGTGCTTATTTCAATGCCACGCCAGAGAGTTCATACCGTCCCCATCCATCCAGGGTTCCTCTGGTGGGTATTCCTGTCACGACCCAAACTGATGGGCCGCGACGGGCATCCGGTACCTTACTCGACCGAGTACCAACATAACGTATCTTTATTATTACATCATCATATACATGTGACATACGGGCCTAATAGGCCAACATAATCATTTATAAACTCAAAACATAGGCCGACAAGGACGTACAATATTTCACGTATACGACATATGTCTACAAGCCTCTAAGAGTACATAAATTTCATAAAGGTCGGGATAGAGTCCAGCCATACCAAACAAGCAATTCCGAAGCAAATGGAGCGCACCAACATCCACTGAGCTGATACCTACTTGGAGGGATATCGACCTGTCTATCAGGACCTGCGTGCATGAAACACAACGTCCGCATGCAAAAGGGACGTCAGTACGAATAATGTACCGAGTATGTAAGGCACATAAATAAGTACATAAGAGACATGGAAGAAATATAGAGCACATGACTCAACTTGTAAGCCTGAATAGCTTTGTAAATCATAAATTACTTTTAGCGTCATGCATATGCATATGAATGTCATGTCGTGCATAGGNTTATACTAGCTGATCAGGTGGTAGTGCGTATATAATACCGTAACCTTTTCCCATATCCCATATACATATATTTACATATATAAGTGTATATAACGACATCTGCTCATGGGAATTTGCATATGTAAATGCATGAAATGCATATGAAATACGTCAATAAAATCTCTCGGTACGTCATAAGGCCATTATGCCTCTGATTAATATCATGAAATAAACTTTACCAACATACGTATTTTCGAGACCCATGAACAAAAGATAATAATAATTCTCATGGGGAATCAAGAATATAGACACCCCTACTGTTGCTATGAATAGAGTAATTTATAGAAATTATGTATTTTCTCGTTTCTTCAGTATAATTTTGACCCTGCCAAAAGAAAAAAGGGATAGCCTTAACATACCTGGAGTAGGAACAACTCCGTATAATTATCCCGTTGGGAACCTTCGTGATTGAGCGAAATTTTCCCTTGCTTGTAAAAATTCACGGACGATTATTCCTTCTTGGAATGAATCACGTTTTTTTTCTTTGTTTGGAAGGGGTACGGTTTCTGCTTTTGATTTGAATCAAGCCTTTTCTTATGAATTTTTAAGGTTGAAAAAAGATTCTGTACCTAATATCTTTTGGTTTGAAAACTAAAATACAGAATATGGTATCTTGGTTTGCTAAGACTTTAAAGCTTACTCATCTCAATCATTTTGCCATTTGGAAAAAGTGATTATTAGTAATTTCCAATTTCGTGGCTTCTTGCCACGTGGGGTGGGGGTGAGATGTAAATTTTTATCCACTTATTAGTTAACTAGGTAATGTCCTGTTACCCGGTAATTAATCAATTACCCGTATAATTTAAAAATTATCTCAACTTAATTAAATACTACTCTCTTTTAACATACCTTGTACACCTTACTATTATGGAAATGTAGTACCTTGTATGGAACTAGTCCATAAATACCGAGTATTTTAGCTCGGGTCGTATTTTATCCCAAAATGCCAAACTTTGACAAAATTTATTTTCTTAGAGTTGCTCCCCCTTTCACCTTCATGAATTTACTAATCACTTGTGAAATATCATAATCCTTATAATCCCCAAATAATCTTTTCTTTGGACTGATGTCAATTACCTTACGACAAACTCAACGTAAAATACTACAGGGTGCAACATCGTCGTAACTTATTACTGCGAAGCATAACATCATCGTAATGTATTACTGCAGAGGGTAACACCATCGTAGCATATTACTGCAGAGCATAACATCGTCGTAATATAATATTTTAGAATGTAATATTAACGTAATATTGCGGGGCGTAACAATTCCAGCCACCAGGGCCAGTCTTCAGGGCAGCAACCTATGGTGCCGAGAGGTTTTTATGAGTGCGGAGATCCTGTTCACATTAAGAGGAATTGTCTCATACTTCGGCGCAAGGCAGTGCAGCACAACCATCAGCCTATGATTTCAGCACCAGCAATCCGGCCACCCAGAGGTGGAGGACAAGTGGGTAGGGATCGTCCTAGAGGTGGAGGCCAGACAGGGGGAGCTCAGCCAGCTACTATTCAGTCAGGTGGAGGCCAGCCAGCTGGTGCTCCAGCCAGATTCTATGCTTTTCCGGCCATACCAGATGTATTGGTCTCAGGCGCCGTCATCACAAGTATTATCTCCGTCTGCGGTATGGAGGCTTCAGTATTATTTGACCCAGGGTCTTCCTATTCATATGTATCATCTCTATTTGATCATTTCCTAGGTGTTCCTTGTGAGTCTTTGGGTACTCCTATTTATATGTCCACTCATGTGGGCGATTCTGTAGTTGTGGACTGGATCTATCGGTCCTGTGTGGTCACATTCTGTGGGTTGGAGACTAGGGCGGACCTCTTGTTACTTGATATGACCGACTTTGAGGTCATCCTGGGCATGGAATGGTTATCTCTATATCATTCCATCTTAGGTTGCCATGCCAATACTATTACATTAGCCATGCCTGAGTTGCCGAGATTGGAGTGGAGAGGTTCCTCAGTTAGTGCAGCCAGTCGGGTTATTTATTTTCTGAAGTCTCGACGTATGGTCGAGAAGGGTTGTTTGTCTTATCTCACTTATGTGCGGGACACCACTGCAGAGTCTCCGACGATCAATTCAGTGCCATTAGTACGTGATTTCGTCGATGTATTTCCTTCTGACCTCCCAAGCATGCCGCTAGAGCGTGATATCGATTTCTGTATTGACTTGTCTCCAGGCGCCCAACCTATATCCATTCCACCGTACCGTATGGATTCGAAAAAAATGAAGGAATTGAAAGAACAACTCGAGGAGTCTCTAACTAAGGGGTTTATTAGGCCGAGTGTATCGCCTTGGGGTGCTCCAGTGTTATTTGTGAAGAAGAAGGATGGGACTATGCAGATATCTATTGACTACTGCCAGTTGAACAAAGTTACCATCAAGAACAAGTACCCATTGCCGCGCATCAACGATTTGTTTGATCAATTAAAATGTGCTAGGGTGTCTTCTAAGATCGCCCTGAGATCGGGGTATCATGAATTGAGGATTTGGGACTCAGATGTTTCGAAGACTGCCTTCCGTACTAGATATGGTCATTACAAGTTCCTGGTGATGTCCTTTGGCTTGACTAATTCCCCAGCAGTGTTTATGGATTTGATGAACAGGGTGTTCAGGACTTATATTGATTCCTTTGTCATTGTCTTTATTGATGACATCTTGATCTACTCACGTAGCCTGGGGGAGCACGAGCAGCATTTGAGAGTAGTGCTCCAGACCTTGCGGGAACAAAAGTTATATGCTAAGTTCTCCAAGTGTGAGTTTTGGTTAGATTCGGTAGCATTCTTGGGACATGTGGTGTCCGGAGAGGGTATTAAGGTGGATCCTAAGAAGATTGAGGCATTTCAGAGTTAGCCACGCCCTACTTCAGCGACCGAGATCAGGAGTTTCTTGGAATTGACAGGTTATTATCGTCGGTTTGTAGAGATCTTTTCATCCATTTCAGCCCCTCTGACCAGGTTGACCCAGAAGGGTGCCCCGTTCTGATTGTCCGACGAGTGCGAGGCGAGTTTCAGAAGCTCAAGACAACTTTGACCACAACACCAGTTCTAGTGTTGCCTTCCGGTTCAGAGATGTATACAATTTATTGTGACGCTTCACGGGTTGGCTTAGGATGTGTATTGATGCAGGAGGGACCAGTTATTGCATATGCTTCACATTAGTTGAATATTCATGAGAAGAACTACCCCGTGCATGATTTGGAGTTGGCAGCGATTGTTCATGCTCTTAAGATTTGGAGGCATTACTTGTATGGAGTGTCTTGTGAGGTTTATATAGACCACCGTAGCTTATAGCACCTGTTCAAGCAAAGGGACCTCAATTTGAGGCAGCATAGGTGGCTTGAGTTACTGAAGGATTATGACATCATCATTATTTATCATCCCGGCAAGGCGAATGTGGTTGCAGACGCCTTAAGCAGGAAAGTTGAGAGTATGGGTAGCTTGGCATTCATTTTAGCGGAGGAGAGTCCACTAGCCCTGGACATTCAATCCTTGGCTAACAGACTTGTGAGGCTGGACATTTCAGAGCCCAGCCGAGTTCTTGAATGTGTTGTTGCTCAGTCATCATTATTGGGGCAGATCAAGGCTCGACAGTTCGATGATCCACACTTGGAAATTCTCAGAGAGACGATACTACAGGGTGGTGCCAAGGAGGTTTCTATTAGCGAGGATGGTGTTTTGTGACTTTAGGGTCACCTATGTGTTCCTAATGTTGATGGCCTAAGAGAGAGGATTCTAGAGGAGGCACACAGTTCACGGTATTCTATTCATCCAGGTGCTACGAAGATGTATTGTGACCTGAGGCAGCAATACTGGTGGCGGCGGATGAAGAAATACATAGTGGAGTATGTGGCTAGATGTCTAAATTGCCAACAGGTTAAGTATGAGCACCAGAGGCCAGGAGGCCTACTCCAGCAGATGCCTATACCTGAGTGGAAATGGGAGCGCATCACTATGGACTTTGTAGTCGGGTTACCGCGGACCTTGCAGAAGTTTGATGCGGTTTGACCAAGTCGGCACACTTCATTCCAGTGGCCACTACTTATACTTCAGAGAGGTTGGCTCAGATCTACATTTGGGAGATAGTCCGGTTTCACAGTGTGCTTGTGTCCATCATATCAAATAGAGGTACTTAGTTCACCTCGCATTTCTGGAGAGCCTTACAGAGTGAGTTGGGCACCCGTGTAGAGCTCAGCACAACATTTAATCCTCAGACCGACGGGCAGTCGGAGCGGATAATTCAGATATTGGAGGATATGCTCAGGGCATGTGTGATTGACTTTGTAGGGCAATGGGATCAGTTCTTGCCCTTGGCCGAGTTTGCGTACAACAACAGCTATCAGTCCAGCATTGAGATGGCCCCATTTGAGGCTCTATATGGTCGGCGATGCCGTTTTCCCATCAGGTGGTTTGAGCCTGGTGATGCTAAGCTATATGGTACTGACTTGGTAAAGGATTCCTTGGAAAAGGTAAAGTTGATTCAGGAGAGGCTTCGCACGGCACAGTCCAGACAGAAGAGTTACGCGGATCAGAAGGCGTAGGATGTATCATTCATGGTCGACGAGAAGGTTCTCTTGAAAGTCTCGCCGATGAAGGGTATTATGAGGTTCGGGAAGAAGGGAAAGTTGAGCCCAAGGTTTATAGGCCCATTTGAGGTGTTGAGGCGAGTTGGGGAGGTTGCTTATGAGCTTGCCCTACCTCCCAGCTTATTAGGTGTTCATCCAGTTTTCCACGTATCTATGCTCCGAAGGTACGACGCCGACCTGTCTCACGTGTTAGACCTCAGTACCATTCAGCTAGACGAGAGGTTGGGCTGCGAGGAGGAGCCAATTGCCATTATTGACAGGCAGGATCGCCAATTGAGGTCTAACAGGGTTTCCGCCGTGAAGGTCCCGCGGAGGGGCTAACCAGTCGAGGAGGCGACTTGGGAGTCCGAGGAGGACATGCGAAGCAGATAGCCACACTTGTTCATCACTCCAGGTATGATTCTAGACCCGTTCGAGGACAAATGTTTGTTTAAGAGGTGGAGAATGTAACGGCCCGATCAGTCGTTTTTCTTTATAGAACCTCATGCTCCTAAATAAAATTTCCTATATTTTCTTTTATTGATTGATGAATTTCGGGGATAGTTGGTTCGAGATTTGGAAGAGTTTGGCTTGGAATTGGAACACTTAGTTCCTTAAGGTTGGCCTTAAAGGCCAAGTTTGACTTCGGTCAACATTTTTAGTGAAAGACCTCAGAATCGGGATTTGAAGGTTCCAATAGGTTCGTATGATGATTTCGAACGTGGTAGTATGTTCAGAACGAGTTTTAGATGATCCAGGGGCGTTTCAGCGCCATATAGTGAAATAAGATTCTTGAAATTCTATAATTGAGGTTTGGAACGTGTTTTGAGTATCTAGGTCCAAACGGAATTCCGAGACCAGGAATAGTTTTGTAGTGTCATTTATGACTTGCTCACAAAATTTGGTGTCGTTCCGAGTAGCATAAGTACATTTCTTCGTGTTGGAAGTAAATTCAAGAACTTAAAGTTCATAAGTTGAGTTTAGTTGGTTTTGGGGTACGATTCTTAGATTTAATGTTGTTTCGGGCGTTCCGTAGGTTCGAGCGAGTCCATTTTATGATTTAGAACATTTTGGTATATTCGAACGGGGCCTCGGGGGGCCCCCTATGTCATTCGGACATCGCGTGTGGCAAGTCCCAGCTCAAAGTGAGCTGCTGGTGCACCAGTTCTGGTGCAACTGCACCTGCGGTTGGCCAGCCACAGGTGCGAGACCACAGAAGCGATTGAAGCCTCGCAAGTGCGATCCTTTAACGGATTCCAGAATTTGTAGATGCGGTTCCCCCTATGGCAGGTGTGATCCTCAGGTGCGGGCACCCTTTCGCAGGTGCGATGCCTGCCAGCCTCCCTCTTTTTTACGTATGCGGTCCACGCGCTGCAGGTGCGAAAATCGCTGAAGGCAGTTGCCTTCATTTAATACGGGAGTTTGTCATTTTTGACTCACTTCACTCAACTCTTGGGCGATTTGGGAGCTGCAAAAGGGGATAATTTCACCTAGCTTTGCGAGGTAGTAATTCCTACATTATGTGAGTTTAATACATAGTTTATGGGTAGATTTCAACATGTAAATTGGTGAAAATTATAGATTTGGTGTAAAACCTAGGTTTTGATAAAAATAAGATTTAACCACGAAATTTGCGATGGAATCTACTAAAAATACTATATATTTATCCTTAGGTTGTGGGTAACAACTTTCTTCAAGAATTTTCGAAATCCGAGCATGTGGCCCCGTGGCTGAATTTTAGGAATCTTACAAATAGGCTTGGGTAATCACTTAAATGGTGGAATTATGAACTTTTAAGCATAGATTGACTAGTTTATGTAATGTTTGGCTAGTTTCGAGTTGTTGGGCGTCAAATTCGGAGGTTTGGGCGCATTTTTAAATCGGAAGTAGGCTTGATACGAGGTAAGTTTCCTTTCTAACCTTGTAAGAGGGAACTATCCCCATAGGTGAAATAATTCATTATGTGCTACTATGTGTGGGGGCTACGTACGCATGAGGTGACGAGAGTCCGTGCGAAGCTATTATTGTACTTAAGTCCGGGTAGTCTAGGACCCAAAAGCATTCTATACTTGAATTATTTGTAACCTCAATTTAAATTGCTTAAGTCACGTCAAACTAGTAAATTAATTCCTAAATAAGTTAAACTTCATTTTTCTGAATCGTAAAAAGGGAATTGACTTTCCCTCGGATAAGTGTTTCCTGATAAAATATGGATTGACTGTTTGAATGTGTGTATCTATGAGTACCTGCGTCACATGTATGATTCGCGATCGGGGTAACTCTATTATTTATAAATTTACCGAGTCACACGTATGATACACGAGCGGGGTAATGGATGCATCTATGGTTCGCACCATTCGACCCTTCGGCAGTGCACATTTACTTTTCTGTTGGATCGGGCCATACGTCCTCGGCATTTTATGCGCATACTAATCGCTTGGTATTTTCTTGTGATTTTTAAGCCGTTAAAAATGCCCTGAAGAATAAAGTAGTAATCTGTTTGATAGGAATTGACACATAAAAATACCTGTGAATAGATTTGTCATTTCTTGTTCTTATTGTCATTCATCTTTGATACTCATGCTTAGCCTTATATTTAGATAAATTGTTTTGGCCTAGTAAGTGTTAAGTCAACCTCTCGTCACTACTTCTTCGAGATTAGACTGGATACTTACTGGGTACATAATTACGCTTATGTACTTAATTGTACAGGTTCTGAGGCAGGTGCATCTGGTTATTAGCACGGAGCACATTCTTGACTGCACGAGATTCAGAGATTCCATGGTGAGCTGCTTCTCTTGATTCTATTCAGCAACACCTTGGAGTCTTTCCCTTTTGTAATTCTATCTATATCCTCTCAAACAGTAGGATAGACATATTCTTTTGATTTCCTTCTACTAGATGTCTGTACTTGTGACACCGGCTCCTGGCACACACATGGGTAGACTATTCTTTTGGACTTGTAACTATTTAACACTTAACTTTCGATCATTGCAATTAAATTGCCTTTAATACTTGTGATTTTCTCATGCTCATGACAAGAACTCAAGTATTGTTAATAAAGTTTTATAAAATTAAGTGGAACTCACTAGACTAATTGTGTTGGGCGCCATCACGACCTAGATTAGGATTTGGGTCGGGACATCCTTACCCGAAATTTGTTTTCGCGGACCGATAAAAATAGAGTCAAACCTTCCTTTGATTAAGGATTCAAATAAAAGGTGACTTGGAACACCAAAAAAATTAATTCCAAGTGGCGAATCTGTAAATGAAATAATCCCTTCTCAAAATTGTCACTTTAATTGGAAAAACTCTTTAACCCACAATCCATAACGCATGATATCTTTTGGGGGTAGGAAAGGGGTGTGACATTATCAGGTGATGTTTCAGAAACATGGGTAAAGTCATTTAAATTACTACTATATGTTTAAGTAGTACCTCTTTTTCTATTTTTCTAATTACCCCGATTAACAACCTTATTACAAACTATTTTTGCAGCCTTAAAAATAATGTGAAAATTTAACTACTAGAAAAAATTAAATATGTAAATAAAATAGTAAATAAGAGAAAGAGTTGGAGGGGGTGCACTGAATTCCGCAATAAATTGAACACCTGATGATTTTTGCAATGCCAATGTAACGACCCGACCGGTCGTTTTGAGCTCTAGCGCGTCGTTCGGCAGTTTGAGGTCACGAGCAGCTTCACTTCAGGTATTATGACACTTAAGCATGGCTGGAATTTAATTCCGGGAGTTTGGAATTGATTTGTAAAGAGAATTCTTGTTTCGAAAGCTTTAAGTTGGAGGAATTGACTAAGATTGGATTTTGAGTAAACAACCTATGAATTGGGATTTGAAGGTTTCTGCAGGTTCGTATGATGATTTCGGACTTGGGCGTATATTCGGATCGGGTTTTGGATGACCCGGGAGCATTTCAGCGCATATTGTGGAAGTTAGCATTTTAGAAGAATTTCATAAATCTGGATTGAAGTGCATTTAAGTGTTATCGATGTTCGTTTGGGATTCAGAGTCTACGAATAACTTTGTATCATGATTCTGGTGTTGGGAGCGTGATCAGAAGTAAATTTGGAGGTCCGTAGGTCATTTTGGAGTTATTTGACTAAAGTTAGAAATTTGAAGGTTTTTGAGAAGTTTGACCGGAAGTGTACTTTTAGATATCGGGGTCGTATTCCAATTGCGGAAGTTGGAGTAGGTCCGTAATGTCAAATTTGATATTTGTGCAAAATTTTAGGTCAATTGGACGTGATTTGATAGGTTTCGACATCGAATGAAAAAGTTTGAATTCCTAAAGTTCATCAAGTTTGAATTGGGGTGTGATTCTTGATTTTAGCATTGTTTGATGTGATTTGAGACCTCGAACGAGTCCGTATTATGTTTTTAGACTTGTGTGAGTATTCGGAGTGGAGCCCTGAGGGCTCGGGTGAGTTTCAGACGTGCGTTAGGAGTGGAAACCCTCTAGTTTTTCTGGTGTTCTGGGTTGCGGTTGCAGGTCTCGCAAATGCGAGGATTTGTACGCATTTTCAGAGCTTTTGGAAGGAGGCTTTCACCTAGCACTTTGAGGTAAGTAATTTCTAAACAACATGAGTTAAATACATAGATTATGGGTAGATTAACATGCAAAGATTATTGAAATTCAAGGGTTTAGATAAAAACCTAGGGTTTTGATAAAAATGGGGTTTTACCACGAACTTTGTTATGGAATCTAGTAAAAATCACATATTTAAGGTTATGGGTAATGATTTTCTTCAGAAATTTCCCGAATCTGGGCATGTGGGCCCAGGGGTGAATTCTAAGAATCTTGCAAATTAGTTTGGTTAATCACTTAAATGGTGGAATTATGAACTTTTGAGCGTAGATTGATTAGTTTATGTAACATTTGACTAGTTTTGGGGCGTCGAGCATTGATTTGAGTTGTTTGAAGGGATTGGGAGCCGGTTATGGAACTTCGGAGCGAGGTAAGTCTCCTTTCTAACCTTGTAAGAGGGGATTGTCCCCATAGGTGAAATAATTGATTATGTGCTACTATTTGTGGAGGTTACGTAATGCACGAGGTGACAAGAGTCCGTGCGTAGCTACTATTGTACTTAAGTCCGGGTAGTTTAGGACCCAAAAGAATGATGTACTTGGATTATTTGTAATCTTATTGACAATTTAAATTGCTTAAATCACATCAAATTAGTAAATGAATTTCTAAATAAGTTAAACTTTATTTTTCTGAATCGTGGAAAGAGAATTTACCTTGGATAAGTGTTTCCTGATAAAGTATGGATTGACTGTTTGAAGGTGTGTATCTATGAGTACTTGCGTCGCATGTATGATTCACGAGCGGGGTAATAGATGCATATATGGTTCGCGCCGTTCGACCCTTCGGCAGTGCACAATTTACATTTATGTTGGACCGGGTCATACGACCTCGGCATTACTTGCGCATGATATTTGCTGGGTACTTTCTGTAATTTGAACCTTTTAATAGCCTGTAAATATAAGTTGTCAACTGAAATGACGGGGACTAAAATTTGTAATTATGAAAGAAGTTGTTCCTTCCTGTCGTTATTTGTTAATTAATTATGACATCCATGTTTAGCGTCACACTTGATTATGTTAATTTTATCTCTAGTAAGTGTCAAAGTCGACCTCTCGTCACTACCTCTTCGAGGTTAGGCGGGATACTTACTGGGTACACATTTTCGTACTCATACTACACTTCCTGTGCATTTTTGTTGCACATACACATGTATATCTAGTGGCCTAGCTTGGCGTAGTGGCAGGGTCGATATGGTGACTTAGGTGTGCTGCAACCTCTCGAGACGACCCGCAACCAACATAGTCTCCTTCAGTGTATTGTGTTGTATTTTCTTTATTGTCCCATTTGTATTCCGGACGGTTATTGTATCTCGTTTGTTTCCTAGAAATTACTCATGCACTTGTGACATCGGGTTCTGGGATGACTATGGGATTTAATTATTATTTGAATTTTTTAAGACATCATTATTTACTCAGTAAAGTTCATTATTCATTATTTAATGTAATGAAAGGAAATGGGCTCAAAATACTAAAACAAGAGATTTAATCATCTTTTAGTGTTGGCTAGCCTGACAGTGGTGTCTGGTGCCATCACGACCTTTAATAGGATTTAGGGTCGTGAAAACATGGTATCAGAGCACTAGTTTCCCTTAGGTCTCACGAGTCATGAGCAATTCCAGTAGAGTCTTGCAGATCGGTACAAAGACATCTGTACTTATCTTCGAGAGGATACAGGGATGTTAGGAGCACTTCCCTTCTTGATTCCTTATCGTGCAGTTTGATTCCCTTGAGGCTTGTTCTTTCACTTCCTTTCCATTCAATCTTATGTGACATGGAGCGCTTGCTACAAATCAGGAATTGTAATGGTACTACAGATATGGTCCAGGATTTTACTCCCTGCATAGTTTGTTGGGGCTATTGTCGTCGCCTTGCGGAAGGGCATTTTGTCATTTCAGCTTGGTAGCTGCACTTTTGAGAGATTTGAGGCTATGTGCAGATTGCTATTATGCTCACGATTGGTTATCGCACGGTATTGAGGTGATGGTAGGATGCTTGCCCATGTGTCAGGGCAGTGAATGACTTAAAAGGAAGTTTACTCAAAGCGTGATTCAGAGACTCGGTATTTCATTTCCGGTGAAGGAAAGGCAATCAGACTATAAGTGCTCAAGTTGGGTTGATAGAGTAATGAGACTTGGTATTTTTGAACGTGGTGGAATCTTCATTTGTGATGTGGTGTCGTCGTCCTTGATTGAATAGAATGTGTTAAGTTCGCCGGTGTTTGGTTTTCCTCAGTTCGTATTTGGATCAGACTTTTGTGAAATAATGTCAGGGAAGCGGTTATCAGGGATTAAGGTGTGCGGTGGTTCAGGATCGGACCGGTGTTTCTAATATAGGCGGCTCGAGAAAGATGATCTTCGGAAAGGCTTAAAGTTGTGGCGATCTGTTGGTTTAAGTGCTGCAAAGATGTATATTGATTTAAGGCGACAACTGGGCAGCAAAGGACGAGTGGGAAGTGTCAGGTGATGGTTAAATTTCTAGAAGGCTAGGTGTAAGAAGCGAAAGTCGAGTAGTTGCTTAAGGGAGTAAGTTCGACCTACGTGGGAGAGTGGCAGAGTAGCATATGGGTTCAGTGGCAGGATAACTACACACCTTGAGGAAAAGTTTAGAGTGATTTGGAAATTTTAGTGGAATGTAATTGGGTCCACGGGCTTAATTTGAAATATTGGCTATTATACGGCGGGAGATTGGATGAAACATAAAAGAGTTTTTCGATATGAAGAAGGATGCAATATAACTATAAATTGGAAGATACTGTCGCACACTTAGTTGAGGTCCATAAGGAGTGAACGGACTGGTACAATTGGTGAATGAGAACGGGCTCAGGATGGGGTATCGATGTCGCAGTGATTTTTCCCCGTGCAGCGACGTTGGAAGATGCCTGCATGTAATTTCCACAGGTGGGTTATCTTCTATGAGCAGGACAGCGGTCGCGTGGTTGGCAAAGCTTCTGCGAAGGATTTTATTAACTACCCAGTAAGAGGTCGAATATATGAATGTTGCTAGAGATTTGGAGTGTTCATGAAATGCTAACCGAAGGATTCTGACGAATTTGGCGAGTTGGATGTGCAGGATCATGTCAATAATGAAGAGGCAATCTTGTTGGGTTCCAGAGTTGTGTAATAGTAGCTTCGGGCTAAGTGGGAGAGTCCCACTGCCTACGATTGGGTTGCATGGTTATCTACTGGTAAAAAATCTGGCTATCTTCATATTGGTGAGTTAGTGCAGCTAAGGTAAAAGGACATAAGTGGTAAGTTGAGAAAGGGAATTGGTAGAGGTGTGCTATAGTGGGTCTTATCGACTCATGTTTAGGCTTTGGGAAAATTCAGGATTTATGCTTCGTGCAAACGTGAGTTACAAGGGGAGTGATTCAGTCGGGTGCTTTACTAAGATGGGTGTTCATGGGCCAGCGGAGCCTTGGAGTTGATTATATTCGGAACCGAGCCAGAGTGGATGACTCTTAACAACGATCCTAGTGAATTCAAAGGTTAGAATGAGGTGTCTTAAGATTTCAAGCCCGCGGTATGGATAAGAATCGAGTTTTTGAAGAAGTTATTGATAAGAGGCTCGAAATGTTTTATGATATTTCAAACTTGTAGACTTCGGATTCATAGAGGAATTTTCGGAATGGGTGTATCAGTTGGGGATGCGAGCATGCGCACAAGGAGGGTATGAGATGGTTTGTGGGATTTGAGACAACATGGTCTCGTGATGCAAGGCCACTCAGGGTGAGTGCAAATTGAGCTGTTATGTGTTGACTGGAGTTGGAATTATTTCTAAGTCAAGTTAAGGATGAATTAGAAGAAGTTAGATTGGTTAGCCCTAGTGGAATTGGAATAATGAAGGCGGTGATCAGTTCCTTCAGTATGATTGAGTTATGCAGGTGATTTCTGACGGCATGTGCGAGACTTGACGACTGCCGTAATCGATCTTATTTGGAAGTATTCAAGTATTATGGTCGTTTATGCGTAGGCGGATCCCGGAAGGGTTATGGTGGTTTACACCACTACTTGAGGATTTTTATATTCTACAGTTATAAGGATTCATTCGCGTGATGTTATGGTTCTCCTAGAATAAGTTAAGTAGAAAATTTCTATATGAAGAAGTGTTTACCCTATTCGTGGTTCAGGAATTATGACGAGATGCATGTGCGATGGCATATTGGCATGTTAGGTGCAGTGAGCGAGATGAAATACGGAAGCGAGGATCAAGGTTGCAATTTGGTGTTTGCAAGGATTTCACGAGCTCCGCTGAGCAGGAAAGGGATTTGAATATTTAGAGTAAGCTAGTGTTGTCTTCAGCGTCACCTGAGATCAGTGTTTTGTGAAAGTCTTTGCATCCTGGTTATGGATTCTTGATTTGCTTTAAAGTGTTAGTGTAGCCGGTGGTATGGATGTGGAGACTTGTTATCATTTGTGGAAGGTCATAGGAGTGTGACCGTGGGAAAATTGTATAAGTGTGACAGGAAGTCACTTAATCGATCGAAGATTTGAAACCAAGTGTAGAGATTGTGGTAATATCAATTATTTGAGAATTTATGCCTGGAGGGCGCTCGGTTTTGTTGCAGAATGTGCAAGTTTGCTCCGGTTATGATGGTTGCTTTTGTGTGATTATGGGAAATAAGGGGGTTATTAGGCTTGAGGTCTGTGAATAGATTTAAATATGATTATGGGCTCGATGTGAGTCCGGTGGGTTCATTTCAGTATAGCGCTCCTCGTGGAGGGGTATTAGAATATTGGATGTTGTTCCGTATTTGGCTGTTTCATGTAATATTATGTTGTGTCGTGTGAGTTGTGAAACGACTTGATAAATTTCTTATGTGTTGAGGTTCCACATAGTAATGGTGTTATGTGAGCAGAATGGCTCTTAAGATTCAGACAATGTATCACACCTCAGTTGTGCTTGAGTTTTGTAGCTTATGGAGTTATATGTGTCCCCAGGGATGGTATTGTGCATGTAGCGTTGCTTGTGACCGATATTCAGTATTTTGTAGTAATGAGCAATTTAGCTCGGTGTGTATCTCCTTATGTGAATTTTATGTGCGGATCGTGTGGCACGCCACCACGGGTATGTTATTTAGATCAGGTTGCACGCTGCTGCAGTGTGATGTTGAGCGTGGTTTTATATATTCTATTTTGTGTGTCTTGTTTCTCATTTTCTGAGGAAAATTCATATTAGTGCGTGAGTTGAGGGGTCCCTTCCAGATTTCATTTTCCTTATGTATCACGTTCAAGTTGTAACCTATTGACATGTTGTGGCATCACATGAAACTTTTTGGTCATGTTTGGGATAGCTTGTTACCTGAGCAGCTCGTACTGGGTGAGACGAAATTGTTGGATCTAGGATCAGTGTGATCGGATTATATAAAGTATATTAAAGGGAAAAATACCATTATTTGGTTCAGAATGAGGTAAAGATTTTTGTCGGGAGTATAGACTCAACGATTAGTTGGCTCGACAGTTGGTTATGAATTTCTACATGTCTCTTTCGTAGCGGCGGTGTTGTAAGAGTTGGGACAAGACTTATATATGTCATGAGGTGCATTGCGAGCATCAAGTTCAGGGAATGTCGGTTGTTATGATCAGAGAATGTTATGATGGTCCTGTGAATGATGTGGGGCATGGTGAAAATTCAGCAAAGGTATGCAGTCATGTTTTGGTACCTCGTGTAGTGGTTGATTCGGTGTTTATATATTGGAAACATGCCTGGCAGAGAATTTGGGGTGTTAGAACTGGGTTCTGAGCTTATTGTTTGGATAAAAGAGTACATCTTCAGATCTGATGGAGCTATTTGTGCTCAAATGAGTTATGGTAGCACGGGTAGGTGCACGAGGTGTTAAACAGTAATTTCAGACAACTTCAAGGCAGTTCACAACACGTTCGAGAATGAAGGTATGGTTACGTGGGAGAGAATGTAACGATCCGACCCGTCGTTTTGAGATCTAGCGCGTTGTTCGGCAGTTTGAGGCCATGAGAAGCTTCACTTTAGGTATTATGACTTGTACGCATGGCTGAAATTTAATTCCGGGAGTTTAGAATTGATTTGTAAGAGAATTATCGTTTCAGAAGTTTTAAGTTGGAGGAATTGACTAAGATTGGATTTTTGATTAAACGACCTCTGAATCGGGATTTGAAGGTTCCAGCAGGTTCGTATGATGATTTCGGACTTGGGCGTATGTACGGATCGGGTTTTGGATGACCAGAGAGTGTTTCAGCGCATATTGTGGAAGTTAGCATTTTAGATGAATTTCATAAATCTTGATTGAAGTGTATTTCAGTGTTATCGATGTTCGTTTGGGATTACGAGTCTGGGAATATCTCCATATGGTGATTCTGGTGTTGGGAGCGTGATCAGAAGTAAATTCGGAGGCCCGTAGATCATTTTGGAGTTATTTGGCTAAAGTTAGAAATTTGAAGGTTTTTGAGAAGTTTGACCGGAAGTGTACTTTTCGATATCGGGGTCGTATTCTGGTTACAAAAGTTGGAGTAGGTCCGTAATGTCAAAAGTGATATGTGTGCAAAATTTGAGGTCAATTGGACGTGATTTGATAGGTTTCGGCATCAAATCAAGAAGTTTGAATTCCTAAAGTTCATCAAGTTTGAATTGGGGTGTGATTCTTGATTTTAGCGTTGTTTGATGTGATTTGAGACCTCGAGTGAGTCCGTATTATTTTTTTAGACTTGTGTGAGTATTTGGAGTGGATCCCCGAGGGCTCGAGTGAGTTTCGGACGTTCGTTAGGATTGGAAACCCTCTAGTTTTTCTAGTGTTCTGGGTTGCGGTTGTAGGTCTCGCAAATGCGAGGATTTGTTCGCATTTTCAGAGCTTTTGGAAGGAGTCTTTCACCTAGAACTTTGAGGTAAGTAATTTCTATACAACATGAGTTAAATACATAGATTATGGGTAGATTAACATGCAAAGATTAGTGAAATTCAAGGGTTTAGATAAAACCTAGGGTTTTGATAAAAATGAGATTTTACCACGAAATTTGTTATGGAATCTAGTAAAAATCACATATTCTTGATCCTAAGGTTATGGGTAATGATTTTCTTCAGAAATTTCCCGAATCCGGGCATGTGGGCCCAGGGGTGAATTCTAAGAATCTTGCAAATTAGTTTGGTTAATCACTTAAATGGTGGAATTATGAACTTTTGAGCGTAGATTGATTAGTTTATGTAAAATTTGACTAGTTTTGGGGCGTCGAGCATTGATTTGAGTTGTTTGAAGGGCTTGGGAGCTGGTTATGGAACTTCGGAGCGAGGTAAGTCTCCTTTCTAACCTTGTAAGAGGGGATTGTTCCCATAGGTGAAATAATTGATTATGTGCTACTATTTGTGGAGGCTACGTAATGCACGAGGTGACAAGAGTCCGTGCGTAGCTACTATTGTACTTAAGTCCGGGTAGTTTAGGACCCAAAAGAATGATGTACTTGGATTATTTGTAATCTTATTGACAATTTAAATTGCTTAAATCACATCAAATTAGTAAATGAATTTCTAAATAAGTTAAACTTTATTTTTCTGAATCGTGGAAAGAGAATTTACCTTGGATAAGTGTTTCCTGATAAAGTATGGATTGACTGTTTGAAGGTGTGTATCTATGAGTACTTGCTTCGCATGTATGATTCACGAGCAGGGTAATAGATGCATATATGGTTCGCGCCGTTCGACCCTTCGGCAGTGCACAATTTACATTTATGTTGGACCGGGTCATACGACCTCGGAATTACTTGCGCATGATATTTGCTGGGTAATTTCTGTAATTTGAACTGTTTATGGCCTGGAAATATAAGTTGTCAATTGAAATGATGGAGCCTAAAATATGTAATTATGAAAGAAGTTGTTCCTTCCCGTTGCTATTTGTTAATTAATTATGACATCCATGTTTAGCGTCACACTTGATTATGTTAATTTGACCTCTAGTAAGTGTCAAAGTCGACCTCTCGTTACTAGATCTTCGAGTTAGGCGGGATACTTACTGAGTACACGTTGTTTTCGTACTCACACTACACTTCCTGTGTATTTTTGTTGCACATGCACATGTATATCTAGTGGCCTAGCTTGACGCAGTGGCATGGTCGATATGGGGACTTAGGCGAGCTGCAACCTCTCGAGACGACCGGCAACCAGTAGAGTCTCCTTCAGAGTATTGGGTTGTATTTTCTTTACTGTCCCATTTGTATTCCAGACGATTGTTGTATCTCGTTTGTTTCTTAGAAATTGCTCATGCACTTGTGACACCGGGTCCTGGGATGACTTTGGGATTTAATTATGTTACATCTCGCGTTTTCGTACGTTAAAAGTTTCGTCTTCAGTTAATCGACGTAGTCTTGGGAATGAGATTATCTTGAGGTTAATGTAGTTACGCTATTGATAAAAAGCGATAAATAAGTGTTATGAAGGATAAAGGGGTACATGAATTAAAGAAAATGAGTTTCGTTGAAAATGACCAATTTGGGACAAAATATGGGTAGAGCGATAATACCCGATAATTATGAACTAGTACCATGCAAGGTACCATATGACCACGGTAGTATACTGTATAAAGTATGTATGAAGTATATTAAAAATAAGTAGAATTTTAAGGAATTTCTGGCAATTTTTAAAATTATGTGGGTAATTGATTAATTACCGGGTAACAGGACATTACCTAATTACCAAATAAGTGGAGAAAATTTAATAAATTCCACACCTAGAAACGTGGCAGCATTTAGCTAACCACATGAAGTGACTCTTAGTCACTTTAAGTATTAGGTGGCTACCTAAGAGCCCTTTTTAATAGGAACAAGATTATGTATCTGATTCCATTTATTTAGAGAAAGGAACCAAACAAAAAAAAACTGCTAAAGAAAGAGTCCATTCCATTTCTTGGTTTGAATATTTCATTCCATTTCTTGGTCTGAACATTTCAAGAAAAGAAGCTCAAAATAGTTCAAACATTTCAACGAGCAGAAACTTAAATTCGCTCGAACACTTCAATGAAGCAGAAGCTTAATTCCCTCCAAATATTGCGGTTCTAAAAGAGTACGGTGCAGTCTTCGCCAAGAATATTATCCGGAGTTTTTCCTAACCAAGGTATGTTAAGGTTATCCCTTCTTTCTTTTGGCATGGTCCAAATTATACTGAAGAAACGAGCAAATACACAGTTTCTATAAATTACTCTATTCATAGCAATAATAGGGGTGTCTATATTATTGATTCCCCATGAGAATGATTATTATCTTCTGTTCATGGGTCTCGAAAATACGTATGTTGATAAAGTTTATTTCATGATATTAATCAGAGGCATAATGGCCTTATGATGTACCAAGAGATTTTATTGACGTATTTCATCTGCATTTCATGCATTTACATATTCACATTGACCCATGAACAGATGGCGTTATATACGCGTATATATGTAAATATATGTACATGGGATATGGGAAAAGGTTACGGCGTTATATACGCACCGCCACCTAATCAGCTGGTATATGATGATGATGTTGCCCACAGTGGCTGAAATATGTTTCAAACAACGTTATATACGTGTATATATGTATGTATATTCAAATGGCGTTATATACGCATATATATGTATGTATATATGTATATGGGATATGAGAAAGGTTATGGCGTTATATACGCACCACCACTTGATCAACTGGTATACGATGATGATTTTGCCCACAGTGGAAGATATGATATGATGGGATGCCCTCAGAGGCTGATGATATTATGAAACATGTACCTATGCACGACATGACATTCATATGCATATGCATGACGCTAAAAGTAATTTATGATTTACAAAGCTATTCAGGCTTACATGTTGAGTCATGTGCTCTATATTTCTTCTATGTCTCTTATGTGCTTATTTATGTGCCTCACATACTCAGTACATTATTCGTACTAACGTCCCTTTTGCCTGGGGACACTGCGTTTTATGCCCGCAGGTACAGGTAGGAGAACTGACGGTCCCCCTTCTTAGGATCCCTGATCAGCGAGAGTTGGAGTGCTCCACTTGATCTGTAGCTACTTTTGATTTTGGTACGATATGTTGTATATAGATATATATGGGTATGACATGGCTCAGTCCCGTCTTTATACAATTATGTTTCTATTAGAGGTTTGTAGACAGTGTGTCTAGTTGGATAGTATGTGGCCTTGCTGGCTTCCAGTTTTTAGATGTATAGTTGTCTATAGCATCCTTGTCGGCTCGTCCTACGTATGTTGTACATATATTTATGTATGCCTTTTTGTGCAGATTTCCCTCATGTATAATGTTCTCGTAATTCAGCAGATGTTATTCAGGTTCATATTTTAGACACATGTCTAGGGGTGGTTGACAGGTAGGACTCAGGCACCCGTCGCGGCCCATCGGTTTGGGTCGTGATAGAAGTGGTATCAGAGCAGTTCTGTCCTAGGGTTGTCTACAGACCGTGTCTAGTAGAGTCTTGTTTATGGGTGTGTCATGCACCACACTTATAAACAGGAGGCAAGACATATAGGATGTTATCCTCTTTTTTTTTTTTATCTCAGATCATGCAATACAAGAATTCATATTCCTAATGATACGTTATATTGTCAGCAATGCCCCCAAAGAGTACGGCCGCCCAGAAGGGAAAGTCTGTGGCTGGTGAGACTACTAGTCGAGCTCCACGAGTTACTAGGTCTCGGGGAGAATCTCATGGTGAGGTTCCATCTTAGACTTCACATTCCCTGCCTTTTCTAGAAGAGCTCCGAAGGGCACCAGCTTCAGCGCCCACCCCTGTACATTCAGCACCTCAGCCGTATGCGCCGGGTCAGGAGATGAGAGATGTTGTTCAGTTATTGACCCGATTAGTAGCCGCACAGGCTCAGCGTCAGGAAATAGGTATCGGTCACACAGATGGGTCCGTGAGTGCGAGGGTTCGTGACTTTATTAATTTAGACCCTCCGGTATTCACTGGAGCAGACTCGAATGAGGACCCTCATGTATTTATTGATAGATTGCAGAGGACATTACGGGTAATGAAGGCTACTGAAACTGAGTCAGTTGAGCTAGCTTCCTATAGACTCCGATATGTTGTAGTTAATTGTTACGAGTCTTGGGAATTGTCCAGAGGTGAGAATGCTCCTCTAGAAGTATGGAAGGAGTTTACAGAAGCTTTTCTTCGTCATTATCTGCCACCAGAGCTTAGGCGAGCCAGAGTTGATAGGTTCTTGACCCTTCGGTAGGGAAACATGAGTGTTCGGGAGTACAGTCTTCAGTTTGATTTTGGCTAGGTATGCTCCCACTATTGTATCTAAGATGGAGGATCGGGTTCATTGGTTCGTGATGGGATTAGAGCCTCACTTGCTTAACGATTGTATGTCGGTTTCACTTCATCCAGACATGGATATTTCTTGTATGCAGACATACGCTCAAGGTGTAGAGGAGCGTAAACAGAAACAGAGGACCGACCGTGAGCATGATAGGGCCCAGAATAAGAAAGCGAGGTCTTCGGATCCTTCTGGTGAGTTTCGAGGTGGTCAGAGGCAACATTATTCGAGATATCCATCCCATCCCTCGGCTAGCGCGCCCCCTCAGTTTGGCAATAAGAGATTTGATTGTTCTATATATTCAGGGCCTGGTCAGAATTTTAGGGCCTCAGGTTCTCAGTATAGGGGTGAGTCAAATCAGATGAGGCCACCCTTGCCACGATGTACTCAATGTGGTAAGTAGTATACCAGACAGTGCCGTATGGGATTAGGTGTGCTATACTTGTGGTTATCCGGGCCACGTTATGAGGGAATGTCCGATGAGAGGTGATGCAAGCGTAGCTCAGCCAGCGGGATATGTAGCTAGATCGTCATCATCAATACGACCCCTTGGACAAGGTCCCCATGCACCAATGATTCGTGGTAGAGGCAGAGGCGGAGCATCTAGCTCGAGCAGCCCTCGGAACCGCATTTATGCGTTGGCAGGACGACAGGACCAATAGTCATCGCCTGATGTTGTTATAGGTATATTATCAGTCTCCTCCTATGATGTATATGCACTGATTGATCCAGGTTCCACCTTATCATACGTTACTCCATTGGTTGCTCGTAAGTTTGAAATAAAACCTGAGTTGGTTAAACATTTTGAGGTATCTACACCTGTTGGGGATTCGGTGATAGATAAGCAGGTATATAGGGGTTGTATAATAATAGTTCATGGTCGACCTACCATAGCAGACTTAATCGAGTTAGATATGGTAGAATTTGATGTTATAATGGGTATGGATTGGTTGGCTTCTTGTCATGCCAACATTGATTGTAGATCAAAGATAGTCCGATTTCAACTTTTGGGGGAGCCTGTTTTGGAGTGGAAATGTAACATGGCATCGCCGAGATGTAGATTTATTTACTATCTCAAGGAAAGGAAGATGATCAGAAAGGGATGTATTTATCACTTAGTTCGGGTTCAGGATGTGGAAGTAGGGTCACCAACCATTCAGTCCATCCCTGTGGTAAATGAGTTTCCAGATATCTTTCCTGATGAACTTCCAGGTCTCCCTTCAGAGAGAGAAATTGAGTTTTCTATTGACCTACTACCAGATACTCACCCAATATCTATTCCTCCCTATAGAATGGCCCCCGCAGAGCTGAAAGAGTTGAAAGAACAACTAAAGGACTTACTTGAAAAAGGTTTTATCAGACCTAGTACGTCACCGTGGGGAGCACCTGTGTTGTTTGTAAGGAAGAAAGATGGTTCCTTACGAATGTGTATTGATTATAGGCTACTGAATAAGGTGACGATCAAGAATAAGTACCCGCTCCCGAGGATTGATGACTTATTTGATCAATTGCAAGGTGACAAGTGCTTTTCAAAGATAGACTTGAGGTTCGGGTACCATCAGGTAAGGGTTAAGGATGAAGATATTCCGAAGACAACATTCAGGACTAGATATGGGCACTTTGAGTTTCGGGTTATGTCGTTCGGTCTAACCAATGCCACAACAGTATTCATGGATTTGATGAACCGTGTGTTTAGGCCTTTCTTAGATCTGTTTGTAATTGTATTTATTGACGATATATTGGTATATTCTCATTCAGAGGATGAGCATGCTGGTCATCTGCGTATTGTGCTCAGATAACTACAAGAAAGGAAGTTGTATGCAAAATTTTCTAAGTGTGAATTCTGGTCGAACTCTGTAACTTTCCTTGGGCATATCATTTCGGGTGAAGGCATCCGAGTGGATACACAAAATATTTATGCAGTAAAGACTTGGCCTAGGCCCATAACCCCGATAGAGGTTCGTAGCTTTCTTGGATTGGCAGGTTATTACAAGATATTTGTGGAAGGATTTTCTTCCCTTTCAACACCTTTAACAAAGTTGACTCAGAAGGGAGCAAAGTTTCAATGGACTCTACTTGTGAACGGGGTTTCCAGGCATTAAAGGATAGGTTAACTTCAGCACCAGTTCTAACGCTCCCAGAAGGGACCGATGGTTATGTTATCTATTGCGATGCTTCAGGCATTGGATTGGGTTGTGTGCTGATGCAGCATGGTAAGGTTGTGGCTTCTGCTTCTAGACAACTAAGAAAGCACGAGAAGAACTACCCGGCCCACGATTTAGAATTTGCTGCGGTGATTCATGAACTAAAGATGTGGAGGCACTACTTGTATGTCATTCATGTTGATATCTATACGGATCATAAGAGCCTCCAGTACATCTTCAAGCAAAAGGAATTGAATCTACGTCAGAGGAGATGGTTGGAGCTACTTAAAGACTATGACGTTGAATTTTATACCATCCAGGGAAGGCGAATGTAGTAGATGACGCCCTCAGCCGTAGATATATGGGTAGCATGTCGTATTTGCAGCCAGTAAAGAGGGGAATAGCTCGTGAGGTTCATCAACTAGCTAGTCTTGGAGTTCGGTTACTGGATTCAGGTGATATTGGAATTACTATTCAAGATACGGAAACATCCTCTTTAGTAACTGTAGTAAAGGAACGCCAATATGAGGATCCTATGTTAGTTCGTTTTAGGGACACCACCCTTCAGAAAGAGAAGACACCATTTGAAATTACAGAAGATGGAGTCCTCAAATATCTAGGGCGATTGTGTGTGCCTAATGTTGCAGGAAACTCACTATTCTATCCATCCAGGAGCAACAAAGATGTATCATGACATCAGGGAATATATTGGTGGGACGGAATGAAAAAGGATATAGCAAATTTTGTTGCTCAGTGTCCTAACTGTCAGCAGGTTAAGATTATATACGCGTATATATGTATGTATATTAAAACGGCATTATAGACGCGTATATATGTATGTATATATATGTATATGGGATATGAGAAAGATTATGGCGTTATATACGCACAACCATCTGATCAGCTGGTATACGATGATGATTTTGCCCACAATGGCCGATATGATATGATGGGATGCCCTCAGAGGCTGATGATATTATGAAACATGTACCTATGCACGACATGACATTCATATGCATATACATGACGCTAAAATTAATTTATGATTTACAAAGCTATTCAGTCTTACATGTTGAGTCATGTGCTCTATATTTCTTCCATGTCTCTTATGTACTTATTTATGTGCCTTACATACTCAGTACATTATTCGTACTGACGTCCCTCTTTCTTGGGGATGCTGCGTTTCATGCCCGCAGGTACAGGTAGGAGAACTGATGGTCCCCCTTCTTAGGATCCCTGATCAGCGAGAGTTGGAGTGCTCCACTTGATCCGGAGCTACTTTTAATTTTGGTATGATACATTGTATATAGATATATATGGGTATGACGTCGTCTTTATACAGTTATGTTTCTATTAAAGGTCTGTAGACAGTATGTCTAGTTGGATAGTATGTGGCCTTGCCAGCTTCCAGTTTTGAGATGTATAATTGTCTATAGAAGCCTTGTCGATTCGTCCTACATATGTTGTACATATATGTGTGTATGCCTTTTTGGGCAGATTTCCCTCATGTATAATTTTCTCGTAATTCAGCAGATGTTATTTAGGTTCATATTTTAGACACATGTCTAGGGGTGTTTGACAGGTAGGACTCAGGCACCCGTCGCGGTCCATCGGTTTGGGTCGTGACAAATTATTATTTGAATTTGTTAAGACATTGTTATTTACTCAGTAAAGTTCAGTATTCAGTATTTAATGTAATGAAAGGAAATAGTTTCAAAATACTAAAGCAAGAGATTTAATAAACTTTTAGTGTTGGCTAGCCTGACAGTGTGTCCGGCGCCATCACGACTTTTAATAGGATTTAGGGTCGTGACAACCAATGTTACCACGAAGAAACATCAATTGTTCAAAGTTTTAAGTTCAAACTTCAAATAAAAAATTATACGATAAATTAAATTCCAAAAAAAAATGAGATCCAAATAGTTGAATGAAATTTAGGTGAAGAATGAGAGAATGACAATTGAGAATTTGAGTTTGAGAAATGAGGATGAGTGAAGAAATGAAGAAGAGTATATTTATAGTTTTTAAAGGGATAAATTAGTAATTAATAAAAGTGTTATTTTAAAAAAAAGTGCTATTCCTGCATAATGTCCGTTGGGAAATGGTCAAATCAGAATCTGACCGTTGCCGACGGTCAAATGAGCTTTAAAAAATATTCAGAAAATAGTCGTTGAACCGGTCTGATTAACCAGTTCAATAGTGCTTTTCCTTGACCGGTCCGGTTAACTGGTATGAAAAAAGTAATCCCAAACCCCTAAACCCCCAAACCTAGCCCTATCCGGGCCCCTACCATCGGTCCGGGTTACTACCGATCTGGGCCGGTCCGGAACCGCGTCAACCAGACCGTTAAACACCTTTAATTAAAATAACCTAGAAAAAGTATGCCAATGTGGTAGACTTCAATGAACAACTTAATAGATAGGTAGAGAAAATATAGCATCAACTCTACCAACCTGGTAAATAAATACCTAAAGAGCAGAAGTATGCCAATTTTATAGACTTTAATGAACAACTTACCAGATATATAAAGTAGTAACAACATCAACTCTACTAGTTCGGTAGTGAAATCCTAAAGAACGAAAAACTGACAATTCAATAGACTTTGATGAATAATTTAATCCGGTAAAAAAATGCATGAAGAGTTGTGTGCGATTCCGAAGTCACTTTTTAAATACCGCCAATTTTGGGAATACTAGTCTCTACGTTCGTGCGATACACAAATATTTTATATCAAATATTATCAAACACATTTCAAAAGTAATGTATACAATTTAATAATCAATTTCTTTAAATTTTAATATATAATTCAAACTAACTCATTAATAATAATTTGATACAATCATGGACAAAATGGAACTAAACATTGAGTACTCAATTTCTTGAACAACAAAATTTCTCAAGTTTTTTATAGTAAATTTCTCAATTAATATTTTAGGGCTATTTTGGTCTTCCAACATTATATTCATGCTTTTCTAATAATATAGATAAATATAGATATAGATAGAAATTATGCTAAGACCGGCCCCAAAAATCCCTTTTGTATAAATCACATGTTTATTGGGGGGTATATGGCCCTCCCCTGTTTCCATTGAATATAAAATAGAAAGATTAGGGGTGATTATTTTTTATTAAAAAGAAAATATGATTTCCTACTGTAATAGAACTTTTTCTTTTAAAAAAGGAAACAGAATAGGGATGATTTTTCTAATAAAAAGAAGGAAAGAAATAGTGCTGATTGAACCAAATCTATTGTGTATAGAGCCGTCAAAATGGGCTTGGCCCATAAGGCCAACCCAACTCAACCCGCTACTTGGATAGGGTTGGGCTACGATTTTTTGAGCCCATTTAAAACTGAGGTTTATAAGCCTGGCCCAAGTTAGCCCACTCGACATTGAGGCTTGACTGAGGCTGGGCCTGGGCCTGGGCTGACCCATGGGCCAAAAATTAATTGAATTCAAATTAATTAACTATTAAATATTTTTTTTAAAAGTAAAAACTAAAAAAACTATAACTATAACCTCCATTGTCCATCCCTAGATTGTTCATTTACCCTTCTATATTAACTAGAATTAGATTTTTGACATGCATGCAACATGACAAAATTAGTTTTTCTTTTGCTTAATTAATAACGAACTCAAAAAGTTTTAGGTGGTCAATAATAATATTTTTTCAAAAGAAAATATTACTTTAAGCGGCCAATGATCAGTTTGGATTACTTTAATATATAATTAATATTTAAACTACTCTCATTATAGAAAAAGATTAATTTTAAATACACACAAAAAAATTGACCAGCAAATTTCAGGAATTTAGAAAATTTTATGGACTATAATGATGAAATTAATGATGTTAATCCTAAATTTAAAAACCTCAGCATATAAAATTATTGAAGCAATCTCTGAATCTGTAGAAAATGAAAGAAAAGTATTAAGAAAATATTCATGTAACTTTAAAAAAGAAGAGCTAGAGATATAGAAAATTTGCATTTCAATTACGAGATTGCTCGTCAAATATCAAGCTTTTTGTACTCTCTAAACAAAAAGAAGTTGTTTATATGATTAATTGACTACATAAAAAAAAAGGATTTAAAGAAATTCTTTTATCTAAAAAAAGTTGAAGGGTCGGCCCGCCCTAGCTCGCGACCCTCCTAGGGCTGGGTTGATGTAACGATCCGGCCGATCGTTTTTCTTTATAGAATACCGTACCCCTAAATAAGACTCCTTGTACTTGTTTTTACCGATTTATGACTTGCAAGGATGGTTGGTTCGGAGATTTGGAGAGTTTGGAGTGAAATTAGAACGCTTGGTTACTTAAGGTTGGCCAAAAGGGCCAAGTTTGACTTCGCTCAACATTTTGAGTAAACGACCTCAGAATCAGTATTTGATGGCTCCAATATATTTGTATGATGATTTTGGACTTGGACGTATGCTCGGAGCGGGTTTCGAATCTCCCGGGAGCGTTTCGACGCCTAATAGTGAAAGTTGGTTCTTAAAGGGTTTAGAAGTTCTTTAAATTTGGGTTGGAACGCATTTTGGTGATATCGAGGTACAAACGGAATTCCGAGATTGGGAATAGTTCTATAATGTCATTTAAGACTTGCACGCAAATTTTGGTGTCATTCCGAGTAGTTTATGTATACTTCAGCGCATTGGAAGTGAAACGAAGAACTTGAAACTCTAAAGTTTTGATTGATTGGTTTTGGGTTGCGATTCTTAGTTTTAATGTTGTTTTGGGAGCGAGTCCGTCTTATGATTCCAAACTTTTTGATATGTTTGGACGGGGCCTCGGGGCTCCCGGATACCATTCAAAAGTCGTGCGAGTCGAGTTTGCAGCTCAAAAGATCTGCTGGTGCACCAATTCTGGTGCGACCGTGCCTGCGGTTGTTCAGCCGCAAGTGAGAGCTCGTAAGTGCAAGCCACGATCTGCAGGAGAAAAAGTGGAAGGCCATCCTAGGCACTGCAGGTGCGAAAGCCTTAGCGCACTTGCGCCACCGCAGATGCGAGCTCTTGCGCAGGTGCGGTTCCTTGAGCCCGCAGATGCGGGGCTTGGCCATTAGGGGAGGATGCACACCTGCGATGGATTTTCCGCAGGGGCTTCACCGCAGGTGCGAAAATTCTAAAGGCACTGAGGTCTTTTGAAATCGGGACTTAGGCATTTATGGGGTCATTTATTTCAACCTTAGACGATTTGAGAGCTCTTGTGTCACGACCTAAACCGATGGGCCGCGACATGCCAGTACCTTACTCGACCGAGTACCAAAGAAACGTATCATTCATATTACATCATCATATACACGTGAAATGCGGGCCAAATAGGCCAACATAATCATTTATAAACTCAAAACATAGGCCGACAAGGCCGGACAATATTCCACGTATACGACATATGTCTACAAGACTCTAAGAGTACATAAATGTTGTAAAGGTTGGTACAGAGTCCCACCATACCAAACAATACACGTCTAAATCATACTAACCAAACAAGCAACTCCGAAGCAAATGGAGTGCACCAACATCTTCCGCTGAGCTAATAGCCTACTTGGAGAGCTCTCGACCTGTCTATCGAGACCTGCGGGCATGAAACGCAGCGTCCCCTGGCAAAAAGGGACGTCAATACGAATAATGTACCGAGTATGTAAGGCACATAAATAAATACATAAGAGACATGGATGGCATATAGAGTACATGACTCAACCTGTAAGTCTGAATAGCTTTGTAAATTATAAATTACTTTTAGCGTCATGCATATGGGTATGAATGTCATGTAGCGTATAGGTACATGTTCCATAACATCATCAGCCTCTGAGTGCATCCCATCATATCATATCATATCGGCCACTGTGGGCAAAATCATTATCGTATACCAGCTGATCTGGTGGTGGTGCGTATATAAGGCCATAACCTTTCCCATATACATATATATACATACATATATACGCGTATATAACGCCGTTTGAATATACATACATATATACGCATATACAACGCCGTTTGAACCATATTTCAGCCACTGTGGGCAACATCATCATCATATACTAGTTGATCAGGTGGTGGTGCGTATATAATGTCGTAACCTTTTCCCGTATCCCATATACATATATTTACATATATACGCGTATATAACGCTATCTGGTCATGGGTCAATGTGCATATGTAAATGCATGAAATGCATATGAAATACGTCAATAAAATCTCTCGGTACGTCATAAGGCCATTATGCCTCTGATTAATATCATGAAATAAACTTTACCAACATANGAAGGGATAGCCTTAACATACCTCGAATACGGAAAAATCCATACGATATTTTTGAAAAAGGTTGCACTGTACTCCCTTAAAATCATAAAATCTCACGTGACTAATGTGCTAAAAAAAAACTCATTGGTTGAAGAAATCTCGTAGGAATTTGTAGTGTAAGAAATCACGTATGAATTTGGTTGAGGATTCTTTAGGAACTCTTATCGAAGATGTTAGGAAACTTTGTAATTAGAGAGAATTCTAAGTTTTGAAAAGCTTTTGAATACATGTACTGATGTTCATATCAAAGTTAGAGATCAATATAAACAAACAAGGTTGGTGATGAATCCATGAATTTAACACTCGTGAGTCATGATTAGTACTCTAATAAGGTGACAGTTTTTCCATGTACTATATGAGTCACCTAGTGTCTCTTTTACCACTTCACGGGCTGCCACATTTTGGTTTGGGGGGGGGGGGGGNATTACTTAGAATACTACTCACTTTTAACATATCTTATACACCTTATATCATGGTTATGTGGTACCTCGTACTTCACTAGTCCATAAATACAGAGTATTTTTGCTCGGGCCGTATTTTATCCCAACATACCAAACTTGGACGGAAAATCATTTCTTTGACTTTCTCCCCCTCTCACCTTCACGAATTTACTTATCAGTTGTTTGAAATAGCATAATCCTTATAATTTCCAAATAATCTTTTCCTTGGACTGATGTCAATTTTCTTATGACCAATTCAACGTACAATACCACAGGGTGCAACATCGTCGTAATTCAATACAGCAAGTTGTACATCGACGTAATATTACAGGGTGTAACATTATTCCCCCCTTTGGAACATTCATCCTCGAATGTTGGCTGATGCACTTATCATCCTCATAACCCGTAGCTCTTGTGAATACTTTAATATTCTCCTTTCCATTTAGGTAACGGTTCTTTGAATAAATCCCAAAGGCCAGGGCATTCCCCCCTTTATGCCTCCTTTCCACGCCATGACTTGTGATCGAATTCTTTCCAATTTCGTAATTGTTGCTACTTCCTATCATGCAGCCTCTATGATACTGACCTTGTAAGTGTGCCTATGAGACTCTTCTCTCCTTTTTCCTCTAGCTTTTAGCCAATCTCTAGGCTTTATTTTGTAACATATACAAGGCTTAATAGGATGCCTCTCTGGGCATCTATAAATATACTGAAGTTCTTCGCTCGGTACTTTGTAGAACTTGAGAATATGGCTACATCTTATTTCGTGGACCTGGTTAGCCATTCGTTTGACTTTACTGCATCTACGTAGGCAATACTTACCATAATTCTTACTTTGAATTATCGTTACTGAGGTCTGCAACTATTTCCAGGTTACTCTCGTTGCTTATCCTTAGGATTAATGGTCTAATATCATCTTATAATGTTGAACTTTTATCCATCTTTTGTTGATTCACCTCAATATTAATTTACAATATACCACTGATAACT
This sequence comes from Nicotiana paniculata, assembly GCA_005239505.1. NCBI lineage: Eukaryota > Viridiplantae > Streptophyta > Magnoliopsida > Solanales > Solanaceae > Nicotiana > Nicotiana paniculata. The sequence continues at coordinate 97,323 of ML332055.1, forward strand.
TGAAACTCTTACGCCATACCTTGCCACTAGGGCTTACGTTGCATCGAGGAATATTTGAAGTGATTTTCCTAATCCACTTAGGGGTGATACTGTACTTTAATGATCTTACTTTATGGCATCCCAATGTGATTCACTTACGTGGGTATTTTATTCTCGTACAATCCATGAAATCCTCTTCAAATTATTACTTACTCAAAGGCGTAAACGTCATCCTTTATCTATCACAATCACACCCTTATTTCACTACCAGGGAACCATTCCACTCTTCTAATGCTACTAGTCATAGACTCCTTTGAGCTTATTCAGGCTATACTGAGATTTCTATAACTTAGAGAACCCATCAGCTCTCTAGTTTTCATGGGCTTAATCCCGAGAACTTATTCATTCTCGTCACCTTCTCACTCACTTTTTCTTATCCTTACTTCAAACTTGTCGCTTACCATACTTTAGTTTGCGACCTACACATATCTATTTATACTACTTGCAACCTTCCTTCCACTTGCTTGCACCTTAGATTGTCTTATGTTATTCTGGAACATTAAGCGAGATATCACATCATCTCTAACTCTTCTTTGCTCTCCTGACTAGGCCCCTCAATACCTAGAGACCACAGGCTGGAAAATATACCATTGACGATGCTATCATTCCTGGATACTGAATCCTCGTGCTTCTAGCCTTCTATCTGAAGTATGCACTATTCATAACCTTCTGCTGAGTATCTCGTACGTTGTTCACCTTTACCTTACTTACCTTAAAGTCCTGCATCACATCTTTTATCTCTTTCATAACCTTCCTCCCATATAGATGTAATTCACGCCCATAACTTGAAGCTCTATTATAATAATTGCACCTCTGGTGCATACACAATCCGGTGGGAGCTTCATACCGACTTCTTATGAGGCTGGTACTTCTTCTAACTGGCTTTATCATAGAGCCGTTATAAAATCTTGTTTTTGTACTATCTCTCTTGTACCTTTGATATTAAGATTAATTATGCAATATTCTCAATCACGATTTCTATAGTTTTCTCAGTCTGATAACCAGACTTCGGATTTACTTCATTGATGTAACTCTTTAATTCCCTCTTTCTTCTGGTCAGCCTTTATCTAGTCTTTAAGCCATCTTCTGATCTGCGGCTCATGGTATTGCTTTAGCCCTTTCATGGATGCTATGGAATGTTCAGGATACAATCTTCTAACAATTTAATCCTTTGTCTATAACCTGGACTCAATTCTTTCTTTTAACTTATACCGGAGTCTTCTACGGCTGATCATAAATCGAATAATTCCTTTCGTTCCATTTCAGCTTTCTTCAAACGTAAGCAATTGCTTTTCCTGGTCTTCTTGTTTGTCCCCCTTGTTGCGTGCATACTTAGCTTATCTGAGTTCTCACGCATGTCAAAGTTCTTGTGCAACTCATATGGTCTCGAATATTACTTTTGGTTTTACTCCCTGATCATTAGCCATGGTAGGTGCCACTTTCTTTTGGAGTGCATACAATTTTATAGTGAGACTGTTGTTACACAAATGTTTCCTCTTTAGGTCATTGTGCTTTGGTTGAAGCCTTCTTCCTTATTTCCTCAGCTAGTTTTTCATTATAGTACTTAGGGAGGACCCTCTGACTCTTGTAAGGTTGCGAGCTTGTTATATTATATACCCGAAGAAGTTTTCGATGTTCTTACTCGCCTATAAATATTCGTAGTTCTTACCTCCATGCCCTTGTGATTGTAGGGTTGCTTCTGAACTGATATTTTGATTGTCTTCCCAGTGGCACTCTCTTTTATTTCCTTAACATTCATACGATACCTTTAACTACCCTAACTCCTATCTAAATATTTCTCAAGTATGACAATGACATTACTGCGAGGCTGAATTCACTATATTGGGTTTTACCATGCTTATCTTGCACGATCTGCTGACTCATCTATAACAATCTGTTTATCCATAACTAGGTTCTTCCTGAATCAACTACCAACTAATCGTTGGCCCATTATCATATCAATGTTCCGCGTAATCTTTCATGGTTTATTTCCTTTGTCTTAACTTTAACTTTCGCACTAGCTCCTTATTTATCAATAACATCTTGGGCTGGAACCCTTACTTCCTTTCCTTGACATAGTGTTTGCATAATGTTCTGGAATCGTAGCATATTTGTAGTCTTTGAATAACTGCAATCTCATCCCTTTCTCATTTTTATCGCATTCTTCTTTTACCATTCCATAATTACTTGAACTGCTTAACTCTGACTTAATGCGATTATCACTCCATATTCCCCCTTTAGGGGAGTACTAAGAGTTGGAGCTATGAAAACCTACCTATAGATATTTTACCTCTCCATCTTTGGCATCCTTTCACATCATAGATGACCTTTACACTCCTTGCGGTAATCCTTCTGTACTAAGGATAACAAAATTCCTCACTCGTGATGGTGACACTTAGTGTAACTGGCACATACAAATCCTTAAGTTTAACTTTGCTCATATTGTTTTCTTTAGGGAAGCGTTTCCCTGAATGACCATTCTCTGAATTCATCATGGATATTCTTCTGTTGTCCATTCTATTATTGCCGGTATGCAGTTTGAAATTCTCATGATGTTGACCATTATCAAATCACTGTATTCCTAATTCATGTTTAGTTTATATTGTTCACCAGTCCATACTGATTTCTATTACTCTGGTGTCTAACTTTTCCTTCTGTTAATCACGTTAGAGTCACAAACTTATTTCTTGAAATGAGGATATGACTTTATGGCCTATACTCTTTTGTTTTCTCAAGGCCTATCACCTCTTGTCTTTTCCTTTACTTGACTATAGATTCTGTAATACTGCCATTTTTTTGATGTACCGTTGTCATCCATGTATCACATCTTACTCATAATGCATCATTAACTCTCTTCTTACTTCCTTCTAACATTTATATCTATTACTTTATTCCAAAAACTTGAACAAGATATTCTTTTGCTTTTAGCTCCTCTTGGTCCACCTACTAGCTCTTCAGGTTGCCTAACATTCTCCTTTTACTAGGGACGAGAGCCATACTAAGGAAACATTTATCCCTTCAAGGTTTCCAGTTCCTATCTTTATAGTACTCATATCTAGCTGTACCATTTTAGTGTGCACCATCTGGGTGTCTCACAAGGATATCTATTAGCACATTTGCAATATTCTTCGGAAATATCAACTAACGCAAACAATTCATCCATAATTTTGGCTCACTCTAACCCCAGTCGGATCGTGATATTAAGTCCTTCTCTTAAACCATATTTGTTAGCCCCCATAGAGCGTAACTTAGATCAGTGTGGCAAATTATACATACCTCTATTGGTGTTGAAGGTAAATCAAAATGCTTATATCCCTCTTCCTAAATGGTAAATAAGGATAATCTTTATTAACTGTGTGCCTCGTACCCTTCTTTACCTTGCTTCTTTTACTTGCTGCAACTCGTGTCTAACTTTCTGTTATTTCTTTTTACCGTAAAAGTGGATAAGTATTCTTTCCTAAAAGCTCCTTATCAAGAACCGTACACCTTTTATTATACGCATGATCTGCTAAAGACCTCTCATTTACTCATCATAAGCAAGATGCAAAAATCGAGTTCCTCTAACTCAATACTTCCACAGTTATATCTCTTATCGATCATCTTTCTGAATGAAGGCATCGTTGTACTATGAATAAGATAGAGTTTAGGAATGTGAGTTCTTACAACTGCGCTCTACCACACGATCTAGAGTAAGAAGAAAGAGTGACAGTCCTAAATACCCTGTAGCCTCCTTCTTATAAGTGTGGTGCACGACACACCCATAAACAAGACTCTACTAAACACGGCTTGTAGACTCCCTAGGACAGAACTGCTCTGATACCACTTTTGTTACGATCCAAATCGATGGGCCGCGACAGGCACCCGGTACCTTACTCGACCAAGTACCAACATAACGTATCATTCTTATTACATCATCATATACACGTGACATACGGGCCAAATAGGCCAACATAGTCATTTATAAACTCAAAACATAGGCCGACAAGGCCAGACAATCTTCCACGTATACTACATATGTCTACAAGCCTCTAAGAGTACATAAATGTTGTAAAGGGTGGGACAGAGTCCCGCCATACCAAACAATACACATCTAAATCATACTAACCAAACAAGCAACTCCGAAGCAAATGGAGTGCACCAACATCTTCCGCTGAGCTGATAGCCTACTCGGAGGGCTCTCAACCTGTCTATCGGGACCGGCGGGCATGAAAGGCAGCGTCCCCAGGAAAAAAGGAACATCAGTACGAATAATATACCGAGTATGTAAGGCACATAAATAAATACATAAGAGAAATGGATGACATATAGAGTACATGACTCAACCTGTAAGTCTGAATAACTTTGTAAATTATAAATTACTTTTAGCGTCATGCATATGCGTATGAATGTCATGTCGTGCATAGGTACATGTTCCATAACATCATCAGCCTCTGAGGGCATCCCATCATATCATATCGGCCACTGTGGGCAAAATCATAATCGTATACCAGCTGATCAGGTGGTGGTGCGTATATAACGCCATAACCTTTCCCATATCCTATATACATACATATATAAGTGTATATAACACTGTTTGAATATACATACATATATACACGTATATAACGCTGTTTGAACCATATTTCAGCCACTGTGGGCAACATCATCATCATATACCAGTTGATCAGGTGGTGGTGCGTATATAACGCCGTAAATTTTTCCCGTATCCCGTATACATATATTTACATATATACGCGTATATAACGCCATCTGGTCATGGGTCAATGTGCATATTTAAATGCATGAATTGCATATGGAATACGTCAATAAAATCTCTCGGTACGTCATAAGGCCATTATGCCTTTGATTAATATCATGAAATAAACTTTACCATCATACGTATTTTTGAGTCCCATGAACAGAAGATAATAATAATTCTCATGGGGAATCAAGAATATAGACACCCATACTATTTCTATGAATAGAGTAGATTATAGAAACTGTGTATTTACTCGTTTCTTTAGAATAATTTGGACCATGCCAAAAGAAAGAAGGGATAGCCTTAACATACCTGGAATACGGAAAAATCTGTACGATATTTTTGAAAAAGGTTGCACCGTACTCCCTTAAAATCATAAAATCTCACGTGACTAATGTGCTAAAGAAAACTCATTGGTTGAAGAAATCTCGTAGGAATTTGTAGTGTAAGAAATCACGTATGAATTTGGTTGAGGATTCTGTAGGAACTCTCATCGAAGATGTTAGAAAACTTTGTAATTAGAGAGAATTCTAAGTTTTGAAAAGAGTTTGAATACATGTACTGATGGTCATATCAAAGTTAGAGATCAATATAAACAAACAAGGTTGGTGGTGAATCTAAGAATTTAACACTCATGAGTCATGATTAGTACTCTAATAAGGTGACACTTTTTTCATGTACTATATGAGTCATCTAGTAGCTTTTTGCCCACTTCACGGGCTGCCACGTTTTGGTTTGGGGGGGGGGGTTAATCTTATCCCTCAACTTGTTAATTAACTAGGTAATGATCCGTTACATGCTAATTAACCAACTACCTATGTAATTAAAATATTATCTCAAATTACTTAGAATACTACTCACTTTTAACATATCTTATACACCTTATATCATGGTTATGTGGTACCTCGTACGTCACTAGTCCATAAATACTGAGTATTTTTGCCCGGGCTATATTTTATCCCAACATACCAAACTTGGACGAAAATTCATTTTTTTGACTTTATCTCCCTCTCACCTTCACGAATTTACTTATCACTTTTTTGAAATAGCATAATCATTATAATTTTCAAATAATCTTTTCCTTGGACTGATGTCAATTTTCTTACGACCAATTCAACGTACAATACCACAGGGTGCAACATCGTCGTAATTTAATACTGCAGGATGTAACATCGATGTAATATTACGGGGTGTAACAGCTTGAGAAGGGGATTTCGACCTAGCCTTGTGAGGTAAGTAAATTCTATCAAATGTGAGTTTAATACATAGTTTATGGGTAGATTTTAACATGTAAATTAGTGAGAACAATGGGTTTAGAGGAAAAACCAAGGGTTTTGATAAAAATGAAGTTTTACCACGAAAATAGTTATGGAACTTATGAAAATTATATATTTATATTCCTTAAGTTGTGGGTAACAACTTTCTTCGAAAAATTTCGAAATCGGGGCACGTGGGCTTGGGGATGAATTTTTAGGAATCTTGCAAATTGGATTGGGGAATTTCTTTAATAGTTGGGATATGAGCTTTTAAGCCTATATTGATTAGTCTTTACACTATTTGGATAGTTTTGGATTGTTCAGCACCGAATTGAGGGTTTGGGGCGTAAGCTTGGACCAAAAGGTAGGTCATGAAACGAGGTAAATCTCTTTTCTAACCTTGTAAGAGAATTTTTTTTCCATAGGTGTACTTACATAATATGTGATTATTTATGAGGGGGGGGGGGGGAAAGGGGCCTATGTACGCACGAAGTGATGAGAGTCCATACGTAACTACTATTCCTGTTATGTCCGGGTAGTTTTAGTCTTACACCATGCTTTGTGGACACCGTTAATTGATTATATGCACTGTTTGTACTGTATGAGAATTTATTTCAAGATTTTAAGAATTCTAAAGGTTTAAAGTAAATTATTATTTTGAATGGGATTGAGGAAAAAACCATGTTATGTTTATATGTAACCGCTTTGCAAATATATATTCCGTGTGCGGGGTGATTATTTCCACTATTCTCATGGGAAAGGGTCGTTCGCCTCAGCAAGTTAATAGATGTATCTACGGTTCGCGCCGTTCGACCCTCGGCAGTGCAAAATTTACATTTTTATGTTGGATCGAGCCAAACGTCCTCGGTGGAATTTATGTGCGATAATTGTCACGACCCAAAATCTTAACTTAGGTCGTGATGACACCCAACACCGGGGTTAGGCAAGCCAACACTCAGATTACTAAGGATTTCCCATATTTGATTAAACATCCCAACACGTGCCAAGTTTTAAAGTTCAAAACATTAATCGAAAAAGATAATTAGCCAATATAACCAAAAGCAGTCATAATGAGGTGTGAGCCAATATATATATATACAGACCCTCAAACCATAATATCTACCACGTGTGTGCTAGGAACTAGTGTTACCTCCGGAGCATGGATACGTGAAATACCGGATGAACTCCTAATAAACTGGGAGGTAAAGCTAGCTTGTAAGCAACCTCCCCAACCTGCCTCAACTTCTCGAAGGGTCCTATAAACCTCGGTATCAACTTTCCCTTCTTACCGAACCTCATAATACCCTTCATCGACGAGACCTTCAACAATACCTTGTTTCCCTCCATAAGTGCTACATCATGCGCCCTCTAATCCGCGTAATTCTTCTGTCTGGACTATGTTGTGCAGATCCTCTCCTGAATCAGCTTCACCTTCTCCAATGCATCCTTCACCAAGTCGGTCCCATATAACTTAGCCTCTCCAGGCTCAAACCACCCGATAGGAGAACGACATCGCCGACCATATAAAGCCTCAAATGGAGCCACCTCGATGCTGGACTGATAACTATTATTGTAAGCAAACTCGGCCAAAGGCAAGAACTGGTCCCACTGACCTCCGAAGTCAATCACACATACCCTGAGCATGTCCTCCAATATCTGAACTGTACGTTCCGACTGACCATAAGTCTGAGGGTGAAATGATGTGCTGAGATCTATCTGGGTACCTATCTCACTATGCAATGCTCTCCAGAAGTGCGAGGTGATCTGAGGACCTCGATCTAATATAATGGACACCGGCACACCGTGCAACCGGACTATCTCCCGAATGTAGATCTGGGTTAACCTCTCAGAAGTATATGTAGTAGCCAATGGAATGAAATGCGTCGATTTGGTCAATCTATCCACAACGACCCAAACCGCGTCAACTTTCTGCAAGGTCTGAGGCAACCCAACCACGAAGTCCATAGTGATGCGTTCCCACTTCCACTCAGGAATGGGCATTTGCTGAAGTAGGCCTCCTAGCCTCTAGTGCTCATACTTAACCTACTGGAAATTAAGACACCTAGCCACATACTCCACAATGTCCCTCTTCATCCGCCTCCACCAGTAATGCTGCTTCAAATCACAATACATCTTCTTCGCACCAGGATGAACAGAGCATCGAGAACTGTGTGCCTCCTCTAGAATCTTCCCTCTCAGGCCATCGGCATTAGGAACACATAAACGGCCCTGAAGTCTCAGAACACCATCCTCGCCAATAGTAACCTCCTTGGAACCACCCTGAACCACTGTCTCCCGTAGCTCTGCCAAGTACGGATCATCAAACTTTCGAGCCTTAATCTCTCCCAATAACGAAGAATGAGCTACCACATGTGCTAAAACTCGGCGAAGCTCTGAAAGGTCTAACCTCACCAAGCGATTAGCCAAGGACTGAATGTCCAAGGCTAGAGGTCTCTCATCTACTACAATGTAAGCCAAGCTACCCATACTCTCTGCCTTCCTGCTCAAAGCATCTGCTACCACATTTGCCTTGCCCGGATGATAAAGAATGGTGATATCATAAGCCTTCAACAACTCAAGCCATTTGCGCTGCCTCAAATTAATATCCCTCTGCTTGAACAAGGGTTTCAAGTTGCGATGGTCTGTATAAACCTCACAAGACACCCCATACAAGTAGTGCCTCCAAATATTAAGAGCATGAACAAGCACTACCAACTCTAAATCATGCACAGGGTAATTCTTCTCATGAACATTCAGCTGGCGCGAAGCATAAGCAATAACTCTCCCTTCCTACATCAATAAACATCCCAAACCGACGCGTGAAGCATCATATACACTGTATACATCCCCGAACCGGAATGCAATACCAGAACTGTTGCTGAGATCAATACTCTCTTGAGCTTTTGAAAGCTCGCCTCACACTCGTCGGACCATTGGAACGGGGCATTCTTCCGGGTCAATCTAGTCAATGGAGCTTCAATAGAAGAGAACCCCTCCACAAATCGGCGATAATAGCCTACTAGGCCCAAAAAGCTCATGATCTCTGTAGCTGAAGTAGGACGCGGCCAACTCTGAACTGCCTCATCCGGATCAAACTTGATACCCTCTCCGGATACCACATGCCCCAAGAATTCCACAGAATCCAACCAGAACTCACACTTGGTGAACTTAGCATATAGCTTCTGTTCTCGCAAAGTCTGGAGCACAACTCTCAAATGTTGCTCGTGCTCCCCCAGGCTATGTGAGTAAATCAAAATGTCATCAATGAAGACAATGACCAAGGAATCAATATACGTCCTGAACACCCTGTTCATCGAGTCCATAAATGCTGCTGGAGCATTAGTCAAGCCAAAGGACATCACCAGGAACTCATAATGGCCATATCTCGTACGAAAAGCAGTCTTCGGAACATCTGAGGCCCGAATCTTCAACTGATGATATCCAAATCTCAAATCAATCTTAGAAAACACCCGAGCACCCTGAAACGGGTCAAACAAATCATCGATGCGCGGGAAAGGATACTTGTTCTTAATGGTGACCTTGTTCAACTGGCGGTAATCAATACACATCCGCAAGGACCCATCCTTCTTCTTCACGAATAGAACTGGAGCAACCCACTGGGATACACTCGGTCTGATGAACCCCTTAGCCAACAACTCCTCAAACTGCTCCTTCAACCACTTCAACTCTTTCGGATCCATACAGTATGCAAGAATAGACATAAGCTGGGTGACTGGACCTAAATAAATGCAGAAATCAATATCACGAACTGGGGGCATGCCTGGAAGGTCTGAAGGAAATACATCAGAAAATTCTCGAACCACTGGAACTGAATCAATCATCGGAGACTCGGCGGTGGTGCCCGCACATAAGCAAGATAGGCCAGACACCCCTTCTCGACTATATGTCGAGCCTTCAGTACTGAAACAACTCGACTGGCTGCACTAACTGAGGAACCTCTCCACTCCAGCCTAGGCGACTTAGGTATGGCTAAAGTAACCGTCTTGGCATGGGTTTCTAGCACGACATGATAAGGATATAGCCAATCCATGCCTAGAATACCCTTAAAATCAACCATGTCGAGCAATAGAAGGTCTGCTTGTGTCTCGAACCCACAGAAGGTGACCACACAAGATCGATAGATCCGGTCTACCACCACAGAATCGCCCACAGGAGTGGACACATATATAGGAGAACCCAAGGACTCATGAGGAACATCCAGAAAATAAGCAAAGAATGCTGAAACATATGAATAGGTGGATCCTGGATCAAATAACACTGATGTCTCTCTACCACATACTGAAATAATTCATGTAACCACGGTGTCTGAGGCCACTGTATCTGATCTGGCCGGAATAGCATAGAATCTAGCTGGAGCACCGGAAGACTGAGCTCCGCCAAAATGAACAGGAGCTGACTGACCTCCCCCTGACTAGCCTCAACTTCTAGGATGACCCCTGCCGCCCTGTCCTCCCCCTCTACGTGGTCGGACTACTGGTGCCGGACCCATAGGCAGATAACCCTGCTGCATTGCTTTGCCCCGAAGCCTGGGACAAAAAATCTTCATATGACATGGATCCCCACACTCATAACAACCTCCAGGTATCATAGCCTGCTGCCTCGAAAAAGAACCCTGAATAGCTGGAGAGCGATGTGTACTCTCTGGCATAGCATTGAAGTAGGGACTGGAGGATCCCTGATGACTAGAATAACCACCGGTTGAACTCTGAATAGCTGGAGGATGGTAGGAACACTCTGGCATGGCGCTAAACTGAGGCCTCGCTGGAACACCTCGGGGAGGTCGTGGGGTGCTGAATATGGAGACCTGCTGGGCTGAACTTTACCAAACTGACCTCTGCCCCTAACTGGGGCACCTCTAAATCTCTGAAGAATCTGGCTCTCTTGTCCTGCTGACCCTGCTCTCTGCCTCTCGATCGATAACCCTCAATCCGACGAACTATCTCGACCACAAGCTGATGGGGAGTCCCCATCTCCACCTCTCGAGCCATGTTGGCCCTAATACCTGAGTGCAGCCCAGCTCCAAATCTCCGCACTCTCTCGGAATCAGTAGGTAATATCATGAGTGCATGGCGAGACAAATGCGAAAATCTATCCTCATAATCTATCACTGACATTTGTCCCTGCTCTAGCTGCTCAAAATTGATACCGCACCTCTTCCCTCTCAAAGGGTGGGATATATCTGTCTAGAAACATCCGAGTGAACTGCTCCAAAGTGATAGGAGGATAATCGGCTGGCCTGCTGAGAATATAAGACTGCCACCATCTGCGAGTTCTTCCCTCCAACTGAAAGGTAGTGAAACCCACTCCATGGGACTCTAGTATCCTCATGTTGTGCAGTATGTCCCTGCACCTGTCAATGAAATCATGGGCATCCTTGCCTCGCTCACCCTCAAAGACTGGAGGGTGCAATTGAGTCCATCTATCCAATAGTTTCTGCGGATCGCCGTTCGCAGCTGGTCTGGGCTCAGGTGCTGCTGCCACAGGCTGGACCCCATCCACGGGCAGTGTACCCGGGGTATTATGTACTGCTACTTCCTGACCTGCGTCCTAGGCGGTAGGGGTATGGGCTGCTCCTCCTGCCTGAGATGTGGCAGGATCCGCTGCGAATAAGCCAGCCTGGGACATAGTGTCCATAAACCGCATAATACGGCCCATGACCTCCTGGAAGCCTAGCGCAGTCTTGAATTCCACTGGAGCAGGATCTGCTAGGGGCACCTCGTCCTGCTCTTCTATGATAGGATCCTATGGTGGTGGTGCAACTGGAATAGCTCTGGGACTCCCTCGACCCCTACCTCGGGCCGGTGCCCTCCCCCTACCTCTGCCACGGCCTCGGACAACGGGGGTAGCGGCCGCTCCCAAGTCTGGAACATCGGATGCGCGTCCTCACCATCTGTGAGATAATAGAAGAATGAGTTTTTGTAAACCATCATATGCACGATAGAATATGAATAAATAGACATTTCCTAACACCCTATAGCCTCCTGAAGATAAGTACAGACATCTTTGTACCGATCCGCAAGACTCTATTGGGTTTGCCCGTGACTCGTTAGACCTACGTGAACCTAGAGCTCTGATACCATGTTGTCACGACCCAAAATCCTAACTCAGGTCGTGATGGTGCCCAACACCTGGGTTAGGCAAGCCAACACTCAGATTACTAAGGATTTTCCCATATTTGATTAAACATCCCAACACGTGCCAGGTTTTAAAGTTCAAAACATTAATTGAAAAAGATAATTACACAATTTAACCAAAAGTAGTCATAAAGAGGTGTGAGCCAATATATATATATATAGACACGCAAACCATAATATCTACCACGTGTGTGCCAGGAACTAGTGTCACAAGTCCTACGGGCCTACTAACAGAATATACAAAAGATATAATATAACTGTCCCACTATCTGGAAGAAATAGACGGGAATAACAAAAGAAACTCCATGGTGCTACCGAGGATCGTTAGGAGAAGCTGCTCAATGTGAAGTCAGGTCCAGTCTATACTCAGAATCGAGCTCTGGTCTGATAACCAGATGCACCAGCCTCAGGACATGTATAATTAAGTACAGAAGCGTATCATGAGTACCTAAATAAATATGTACCCAATGAGTATCCAGTCTAATCTCGAAGAAGTAGTGACGAGAGTTGACTTGACACTCACTAGGGTCCAACAAGATAATTAACAAGATATGGTAACAACAATAGGCATACGAGGATGATAAGACAGTAAACATTGAAGTAACTACAATACAAGTAAAAGCTGGAAGTAAACAAACAATTACTACTTCATTTTCTTTTCCCCAAATATCTGCTCACTCAATATCCATGAAAATCATTAACAATTTAGCATGCGCATACGGGATAAGGACAACCGGCCTAATCCATCATAATAATCATATCTGTGCACTACCGAGGGTCGAACGACCAGAACCATAATGTATCTTTCAATCTCGTCGTGGCGTACGACCCGCTCCTATGAGAGTGGGGGAAATAACACTCCGCTCGCGGAATGTAAATTGCGAAGCGGTCACATGCACACACAATATTCTTCATAAATTACTTTCCAGTGAAAAATTCCTTTAAAATTCTCAAATTCCTTGATCTCAGGGAAACAAAGCCGCATATAACATTAATTCATTAGGCATATATTTCATTTCAAGGAAAAACACAAGGCATGGTGTAGGCCTAACTACCCGTACATAACAATAATAGCCACTACGTACGGACTCTCGTCACTTCGTACGTACGTAGCCCCCACAAATATTATCACATAGTCATTTAAATCACCTATGGGGACAATTCCCTCTTACAAGGTTAGAAAGGAGACTCACCTCGCGTCGAACCTACTCCCCTGGTCAAGAATGCGCCCGAAACTCCGAACTCGACTCCCAAGGACTCGAAACTTATCAAATGTTACGTAAATATATCAGATTATACTCAAAAGCATGAAATTCTCCTATTTACTTAGTTATTTCATCCTACTTGAAGAAATCCCAAATTTCATCCCCGGGTCCGCATGCTCGGATTTTGGAATTTTGAAGGAATCACTTACCCATAACATAAGGATCGTTACTATGTGGTTTATGTATGATTTCATGGCTAATTAACGGGTAATTCCCTAAATTTTCATAAAGCCCTAGGTTACTACTCAAATCCTTGATTATCACTAATTCGGTAGTTAATTTGACTAGGAATCCATGCATTAAACTAACATTAGGGTAGAATTCACTTACCTTTCAGTAGCTAGGTCGTGGCGCTCTTTTCCAAGCTCTCAAGGTCTCTAATGGTGGGAAGAAATGGAGAAAAATGAAGAATTCCCGTGTTTTAAATAAATCACTGCCTTCAGTGGTTCCGCACCTGCGGCTTAAGGACCACACCTGCGGTCTCGCACCTGCGAGTAAAGGCTCGCACCTGCGGAACTGGGACAAGGGGCCCGGGTTCGCACCTGCGGAATTGAGTCCACACCAGCTACTCCGCACCTACGGGAAAGGGCCCGCACCAGCGAGAAGAGGGCAGCCCATCTTGAGGTTGCACCTGCAAGGCTGGGACCGCAGGATCAATCCCGCACCTGCGACTGGGAAACCGCACCTGCGGTTGTCACACCTCCCTTTATATACGCCCCCCAAGGGGTATGGGAGTTCTTCAAATTAAAGTGACATTATTCGAAATGGGATTATTTTAT